>PVJA010007494.1:0-68292 GCA_004027025.1 Myocastor coypus | reverse complement strand
TAGGGTGGAGTCGGGTAGGGTGGGATAGGGTGGGGTGGCATATGGTAGATGGGCTGTTTTCTAAATAGTGACTAATACAATTCTGGAGATTAGCAAATCTGAAAAACAGGTTATCAGCCTGGAAATTGAGTTAAGATATTTCAGTGTGGAGTTCAAATTCATAAAGGCATCAGGCTGAAATTCTAAGCAGGTTTCTATATTATCATCTCAATGAGACTTCCTTCTTTTAAAATTTTTTCTAGATCTTTTTATCAATAAAATAGTAGATTTTCCTACTCACATATTTCATGCTTTATATTTTTTTTATTTTTGAAGAGAGTACAAATTAGAATCAAAACAGAAAAAATAAAAGTGGTAGAGAATTTCGCCTAACAAAGTAATATGAATTTCACGGTATTTGTTGTGATGCATAGCGTTGGCTTCTATTCAGTTATTCATGTTACCATGTATATACATGTACAATTGAAGAAGAAAGAATGTATAAGGAATTAAGAAGAGAAAAAGTACAAACAGTTGAAAAAAAGAGATGAAACAAATGGAAGCATTAACTACTTCCTTCTGGAGACCAGGAGAAATGCACAATGTGGTTGTCCAAACCATCCTACCTACATGCATAATCTTTTCTGCGCACTCCCTCTCTCCTACCCTTCTCTTCAACTCAGTAACCACTTCCTTTTGAATGCGTTCATTCCCTTTTCCCAGTATCTATTGTACTTTTTTCTCTTTCAGATGCCCACACTAAGGAGTCAGCACAATATTTGCACGTGTGGGTCTGATTTATTTCCCTTAATAGTATGCTCTCTGGTTGTATCCATTCACTGACAAAACACTCAAATTTATCCTGTTTATGGCAGAATAATATTACATTGTGTATAAATACCACATCCTCTTTATCTATTCTTTAGTTAATGGACATCCTGGTTCTTTCCAGGATGTAGCTATTACAAATTACACTGGTATAAACATGGGTGCACATATATCACTGTGGTATGAGGTTTTCAATTCCATTGTGAACATATAAAGAATTATTAAAAATCAGGCCCCCCCAAATTCAAAGACCCAATACAAAAAAAACAGGTATCTGAGATGAATATACACTTCTCAGAGGAAGAAATACAAATAATATGTAAAATTTTAAGAATGTTCATCATTGATCATTTGGGAAATGCAAATTAAAACCACACTGAGATTCCATCTCATCCCAGAAAGAAAGTCAGCCACTAACAAATGCTGGCGAGGCTGTGAAGAAAAACGAACCCTTTGCATTGTTGGTGGGAGTGCAGACTGATTCAACCACTATGGAAATCAGTGTGGAAATTCCTTCAAAAGCTAGAATTGGAGGTCCCATTCAAGCCAAGTATTTCCTCCTGGGTATTTTTGAGAATCCCTTCTTTCTTAGCAAATTTGTCTTTGCTCTTCAGGCCTCAACTAACTGGTTTTGTTTCTCCTACAATGTGGAAAGCAGTCTGCTTCACTCAGCATATTCTAATTTAAATGTCAATTCCATCTTTATCCTCATAGCAGCAATTTTTGTGACTAATGATCCAACAGCAGAAAAACTAATATTCCAATAGCCTCTATAAGCAGACACGTAAAATAGACCGTCCTAAATGTCAGTGTACTTCTATTTGCTTCATTAAGTAATCTTGAGTTTATATTTAAGAACTTTGTGTGTGCGTGCATGTGTGTGTGTGTTCCTGTTAATAGCTGCCTGAACTTTTCCAGGGCTCCCAGAAAGGAAGGCCAAGCGGGCGAGTGGTCACACAGTATCATTACACACAGTGGCCAGACATGGGAGTCCCTGAGTATTCCTTGCCAGTCCTGACCTTCGTGAGAAAGGCGGCCCATGCCAAGCGCCACGCAGTGGGGCCTGTTGTAGTCCACTGCAGGTAAGTCTCAGGGATGTACTTCTAAACCCCTAGAGCTGCTTATGTGAGAGAATCAATAGGATAAAGTTTTCCTAAAATGGATTTTTTGGGGGTTGGGCAAGAAGGTCTACAGGGTGTTCAGTGTCTCACTACAAGATTGGACTCATGCTGATCCGCCTGGCTACAGCCTCCCAAGAATTGGGATTACAGATGTGTGTCACCATGCCCAGTCTCCATTGCCATGTCAGTGCTCCCTGGGGGTGGGGCCAGTGTGGCAGGCGGGGAGGGGGGTCGAACCCTTGGCCCTTGTGCCTGCTTGCAGGTGCTTTAATCCACCAAGGTATTGGGCTGGCCCTAGTTTTTCTAAAATGGGAATGATTTCATAATAGAAGAGAGATTAAATTATCTGACCATTTTCATAAGTATCAATCACTAGTGCATGTGCATGTCAGACTCAGAATCTGACTGCAGAATATGTCAGAGCCCCAGGTAATTTTATATGTATTATTCTATTTGACTGTTGGGTTGATCTTCAAATTTTTAAATGTTTAAATTGGGTAGAACAATATCTTCACTATTAAAACATTTATTACATTATATAGCATAGTGGCATAAAAATGCTTGAGATAGAAATCTTCACTTTTAAGAGTTAGTCTGGGGCCAGCAAGATGGCTCAATGGACTAAAGTGTCTGCTCAGGCAAGCTTAAGGGAGCACAGGGATTGTAGTTCAATCCCCAGCACCATGCGCTACGCCAGCCACACGGCATGGTGGGCTGAGCCAGTCACAGAGTCCAGGTTGCAGTAGCGCAAGCCTGTAACCCCAGTGCTAGGGAGGCTGAAACAGGAGGATCACTGAATCTGACCTCTGTAGTGAGGCTTCCCAACAACCAAACACATAAAAAGGAAAAAAAAAAAAAAAGTCTGTACAGATGTTAGGTCTGTTGGCAAGGGAGAAACAGAAGCACATGTCTGGTGAGGAGTTTGGCAAAATAGCTGGAATTTGTTTCCAACAGTTTGCAACCAAAGTCTTTCTCCATTTTCCTCCATCCTTTCTAATTTGTCACATAAAATACATTAGCAATTCATTTTGTCCCAAGATTATTACTTTTCAAGATTGTATTAGTAAATAGAGTAATAATATTACTAAGAGAGAAAAATTTAAGAAATATTTTAGTGTAATTGTTTTAATTAATAGCACTTAATATTAAAGGAGTGATAGCCATGGGCCATGCTTTATGACCACAGAAATGAGTTTGTTTCTACAAAGTATTTTTGTCAAAGCAATGTCTGTGGTTTTCCAGAAACAAGTGTTTTCTTTCTTGCTATATAGCCTAGCTGACAGATTCTAATTACCTATCTTGGAGTTATTCTCACATAAAATTTGAGAGGTTCTTCTTGAGTTTCAAATATGTTAGCCTGTTGATAAATTGAGGAAACTAGAAGATAGAAGAAAATTGCTCTGAAGGTCAGCGATTGTTTCTCAGCAAATGGAGAACGAGCAGGCTATTGTGCAGAGCAGGTGCTAATTTTCCACTCTCACACTTCCTATGTCTCAGAACATTTGAAAAGAATCTCTGCCTATGAATTCTGTCCCTCTGATGGACGCTCTGAAGAAGTTGATAGATAATGGCCCTTTAGAAATGACTGAAGTTATGCTTTATTCCTCACGATGTCACTGAAATGATATTTTCAGTTGAAAGCTCTAACAAATTCTTTGTCCTATTAAATGTGGAAACCTTTACAAACACATCTACCTGGCAGTACAGACCCAAGGACCTTTCCTTTTCAGAATTTGTTGAAGCTAATGCTTCTCAGGTTAACAGTCTATTTGCTATCCTCTGATACATAATATTTTCACAGCACAATATGAAATGAGTGATAAATGTAACCGTTGAAAAAAATGTTTAAAATCTCCCAAGAGCAGAAGATTTTAGAAGTATAACTCCTGGAAAAATTCAAATGGGAAATTTTAATGCTATTTTAAACATGCTTAACTACTAAATTGTTTATAATTCTCAGTTGTTTATTGTGTGGTTCATTTATTTGGAGAAGGAAATTTTCTTAATCAACTTGACAACCCATAGAAACCTATTTTTTAATTTTATCTTATGCCTGATACTGAAATATTTCTTTTTCTGCTCAGCGCTGGTGTTGGAAGAACAGGAACTTACATCGTGCTAGATAGTATGTTGCAGCAAATTCAACACGAAGGAACTGTCAATGTATTTGGCTTCTTAAAACATATTCGCTCACAAAGAAATTATTTGGTGCAAACTGAGGTATGGTTTTAAAAAAATATAGGTTTCTTCATCAGTGAATTTGTTGCTGAAATTAATTATCTGAATATCCTTAGTGCTGCACAACAGGTATTTGGTTTAAAGCAGTGGACCATGAGTGTCTCACAGTGCCGGATTCTAAAAGTCTGAGAACAAGGTGCTGGTCGGGCTTTGCTTCTTCAGAAGCTTGTAAGGAAGGTTCATGACTTGCATCTTCCAGCTTCTGGTGGCTCCAGGCATTGCTTAGCATGCGGAAGTAGCACTCCTGCCCCTGTCTGTCTTCACCTGGCCTCTCTCTTCATGTCCAAATTTTCTGCTTCCCATAAGGGTATTAGTCATTACCCTATGTCAGATGGCCTCATCACAGATAGTAACATCTAACACAGTCCATATTCCAACCCACATCTTATTCTGAGATATTGGACAGTTAGGACTTCACCATATCCTTTTTATTTTCTTTTTACTGTTAGTGTTGATATTTTTATTTTTTTAATTTTATCAATTTTAATAAGAAATAACAATGAGAGTTTCAAAACACATTAGTAGGAAAGCCACAATAATTCATACAATGCATACTGTTGTCATAAAGTAGTTGTTCAGAGTACAAAATGCAGACATAACTTTTCTAAACACTATTTGTACAAATATTTCTTCTCATCCAAGTAAGAGAAAGTAGTTGTATATATAGTCCAGTAGTCCATAATAGTAGTTAGTGGGTTATCAGCAGAACTGGCAATGTCAGAAGCTGTTAACTTGAACCTTTTACAGCTCAGATATTAATCTGGCTTTATTTTTTATACCTCATGGTTAAACTTTTTTGCTGGATGGTTAAGACCAAGTTAAAGCAAGACATTTATAACAGAAAAATATAACCTTTGTATCTGACAAGGTCAGTCAAATCCTCTCAGGATTTACCTTGAAACCATGTACAGCATTTCATAGAACTTTCGTCAGTGTCAATCATCTGGATGAGTCACAGACATTGCTTGACCAGTTTGCTCTCAGTGAAAGCCTGAGAGAATGTTTTCTCTCTAGGTGACTCTCCTTAGGCACAATATACATTATTGATCCCTTTCCTCTGTAGCCTCATAATCTCCTTGAACAGAAAATTTGGGACACCACTGAGTTATAAGTTGTTACAGCAAAGGTTCTCTTATGTCCAGAGTCCTCACTGACCCAGAGGGGCTAGGGCCAAAATGTTGCCTATCTTTGTAGCTCTTCTTTTTCTCTAATTTTTTGGTCTGAAACTTAATGTGTTAAACCTCCAAAAGAGACACTTAGTGATACTATTATGCCACAACCTAGGCACTTGAGGTTAACATCACTGTCTTTCTGAATATCAGACACCTTAGATTTAACATAGAAACAGTATTTTCCATCAATCATTGATATTCTAATAAATCCCTATGAAGTGTGATAAAAAATAATTACACATTTTCCCACAGGAATTTGGAAACCTAATCATATACAAAATTGTAGCAGGTCAATCCTATGGCACATATAAAGAATGATAAGCCTTCACATATAAGTGAACATATCTTGAACATATACTCATAAGTGAAATAAACCACATCTACATGTATAAATATCATATTGTCTCCCTAGCGTAAGAGCTCAAAAGAAAAAAGAAAAATGGAAAGGCATAACACAGCTAAATGGAAATTAAGAACTGTAGGATTTAACAGTGAGGAGACAGTAAGCAGAAAAGTTAGGAAACATGGCAGCGGCAGAACCATGCACTTATATACAGAGGATGACTTAGACAATGGTCCTAAGAATCTTCAACAGGTTTTTGACACTGAGGATAGCAATGTGTAAGACTAAAACCATGACTGGAATGCCTGTCACACTGATCTTTTAGATATGTTCTGCTTTCAATGTCATCTCAATTATTGCTGTACTCTCTCTCAAGTAAATTTTTTTAAGCACTAAAAGATAATAAGAGACAAGGAAAAAACACTATATCCTTTTGAGGGACACAATTCTGACAATATCCTGCAAATATGTCATGGATGGGCCAATCATATGTTGTCTGGTTTGTGACTAATTTGGAGATATCATTAAGATGGTAGGTCAGTGGAACCATCAACGACCCTCCCTAATAGCTAAAACACAGAGCAAATAAATGGGTTCATTTTTTAGTTTAAAAAACACAAGTGGCATTCATATGATGGCCTTTTAGGCCTACAAAATTTGAGCACATGTAACAGAATAGAGTCTGAATATTATTTTATTTTCCCTATTTCTAAATAAAAAATGAATTAAAACTGAAAAGTATGGATGTCAGGTAGAAAACAATCAGAAACATATTTAAGTGGGTTTTAAGATGTAACCATGAAAATGACTTTCTGCTCAAGAGAGACCAGATGACTCTATAAATTATACATGTTAGCTCCAAAGAGAGTTAGAGTTGTAAGACAGTCAAGTAAGTACTCATGGGAAATACAAAAATACCATATTCTAAGGAGAAGCAGAGAAGACTTATATCTTCCAGCTTCCAGTGGTGCAAGACATTCTTTAGCCTCTTTCTATCTTTTTGTTTCCTACTCATAAATATTAACATGCAATAAATTAAGAGGTACTGTATGAAGGAGATTGTTTCTCCCAAGCTACTTCCTTCCTTGGTCTGACTTCTGACCAGGTCTGCTCCATAATCTGGTATGGGTTCTCCCACCATTTTCTTAAACTCTTTTTGTCTGTCAGTGGGAGGGAATACCCTTCTCTGTACCTACATAAGAAAATTTGAAGTCCATTGTCATTATTTTTCCAGGAGCAATATGTCTTTATCCATGATACCTTGGTTGAGGCCATACTCAGTAAAGAAACTGAGGTGTCAGACAGTCATATCCATGCCTATGTCAATGCACTCCTCATTCCAGGACCAACAGGCAAAACAAAACTCGAAAAACAATTCCAGGTAAGTTCTCTTGGATATCCCTTGAATGTGACCACAGAATTTAATATCACTGCACCTTTTCATTTAATTTGACAAGGTCATGGGAAAGTCTGTGAACATTTTTGGTACAGTGGCTTTGTATTTGCACCGTCCTTACTCTTCACAATAGGTTACAGTGTCCACAGTAAGTTTCAAGGAGGAACTTAATTCTGAGTACCAAAAGGAAAAGTTCTCAGAACCACTAGAGTAACTTTTATAAAGGCAAGCTTAGGCCAGGAAAGGAGGGCACAGAGGATAACAGAATGAACAGACAGAACTCATAATACAAACCGTGTAAGTGCTCTTTTTGCTTTGTAAAAGAACAGACCACTTAAGCAGGAGTGCTGTGGCTCAGGCTGTTCCCACCACTCTTCAGAAAAGTCTGTCTCACTTGAAATCCTTGGACTAGAGTAGACCACCCCAGAACAATAGCTCCTTACACCTCAGTTTCTCCCACTCACCTCTCAAGGCAGCAAACCCAAGAAGGGAGCATGTTTTGTTGGGTACGTGCCTCCCACAACACTCGCTCTCTGACTTCCAGAAATCAGTTACAAAGAATTCAGGCAGCAGGTGTCAGCAGACCCTGCCTGGGGTCCGAGGATTTACAGAAGCATAGCCTACCTTAAGAGTGGAGGTAGTTATTTTACTCCACATGTTTCCTGTGCTATCCTCTGATTTCTCAGAATTATGGGAAAAACAGGACTAATTACTAAAAGAAAGGAAGATCTGGGAAGAAATTTAAACACCCCAGGAAAGTTCACAAACACTGAGATTTCATTATTTTCCCTTATTTTTTTTCTCCTAACCTAGCACTGGGAAGTTGTTAGCAATGATGAATCTTCTGCAGTGCTCTATTCTCTCTCTCTGATCCCAGCTTTTTCTGCCCTGGGAAGTATAAAAGGAATAGGGATGAGTGCTGAACTTAGACCATGTCAGGAACACAGACGTTTTCTTCTGTCAGACCTATCTTAGTCATGAGGAAATACTTAGGGAAAAGAAAGTTTGTAGTGCCAGTTCCAGAAAAGGACAGTAAAGAAATGCGAACCCTTAAAATTAGGTCATTAGGGTCACTTTTCATCTATGCAAAAGCCATCATGATGATATGATTTGAATATTTTATTACATTTTCAACATAATTCTCCTTTACATATAATTGGTCTCCTACACAATTGCATGGAATTGAAATGGATTAAGCTGAATACCTGAGAGCTGCAGCAGAAACATAGGTCAGAATCCAACTCAAAAGGCAAATATTTGATTTCCCTGTTTACTACCTAGGTGGGAAGACATAGGTATGTTTGTGTGCTGGCTCATAAATAGTAGGCATTCAGGTTTATCCATAGAAACATTTCCTTGAATCAATCTTCTGTCTATTTAGCAAACATTTGTCAGGAAACTGTGAGATGCTGGTTTTCTGTGACTGGTACTGACCATAAACATGAATTTGAAAAAAGACATCATCACGGTCCGTTAGGCTTCTGTGTGAGTTTGGAAAAGGGGCCACCCTAAGGAAGGGTTGTGTGAGATATAGTTAAGAGGTTAATGTAGAACTTGGCTATTGATTTGATGCTGTGCCTTGAGGAGGGACAAAGATAAAACATAGCTACTCAGGTGCTGGCCTGGATAACTGAGAGGTGGCGATGCCGTGCACAGTGGTCCGGAAATTAGGAAGAGGAGGGGAGCGCTTGAGGGCTGTGGTGAATGAGGAAACAGAAAGAGTACTTCTAAACCTACCTCATTGGGTTGTACTTCTGTGCAGGTATATTTAGTCAGCTTTTTGTTACTATCATGAAATGTCTCAGGCAGATTACTCAGTACACAAAAAAAAGGTTTATTTTGGTCTTTTTGAGACAGAGTCTCACTATACAGTTTAGACTGGCCTTGAGCTCATTTTTGTAGCCCAGGCTGGTCTCGAACTCACACTGATCCTCCTGCCTCAGCCTCCCAAGTGCTGGGATTACAGGCATGCACCACCATGCCTGGCCGAACAAAAAAAGGTTTATTTTGGCTTATATTTCTTGCGGTATAAGGTGCAGGGGGCCATCTGAGGTCAAATGCTACAAGATGAAAGTGTTACTAAGCCACTGCTTCTCTTTATATTGAGTGTAAAAACCAACATAATATCAATCACATTTCTGTCAGGATTTACCACGGAAAATGAAGAAATTTCTAACTTAACATAAAAGTAAAAACATTTCATCTGCATTGAAACAAGAGAATAGAAAAAGGAAAGGGCATATGGAGAATTGTTCTGTGATATAATATTTTAAAAATGACAAATGAAACAGAAGAAATTGTGTGAGAGGAAATCTGTCCTGTGACAGAGATAACAGTGCAAATCAGTGATGGAAGGCCAAATACTCCTTTAATGAAACCAGTAATATTCCTCTAAGGGGAAGAGATAAGTTAGAACTTTACCACACTTCAGACACACTTCTAGGTGGACTAAGTCCACAGAAGAATGCTTGCTAGTTTATTATCAGAAAATATTACAAAGCATCTTTTAATGACTTCAGGGTAGGAAATGACTTCTTCAATAAATATAGTGTTTAAAACTTTAAAAATGGGCTGGCAAGATGGCTCACTGGTCCTAAAGCACTTGCTTAGGCAACCGCAAGGACCACGGTTTGATCCCAGGCACCACATGCTGCGCCAGCCCCATGCCTAGGGCAGGCTGCAGCCATAATACAGTAAATAAATAAATAAAATAGAATAAATTTACTAAATAAAAAAATGTATTTAAAAAAAACTTTAAAAAGAAAAGCACAAGTCAGATATAAACCTCTGAATATAAAGAATAAAGAAATTAACAGTTTTTCATATACCATATATTTATATTCAAAACATAAAACTCCTATAAATTAATAAAGGAAATATTGAAAATATTATTATTGAAATGTAAGTCAAAATATTATAGGCAGTCATCAAAGAAGAAAAGATATGTTACTAATGAGCACCAACATTCATAATCACACAGTAATGAAGGGACTACAAATCAAATCATTGTATGACCCTTTTAACTAACCAGACTGCCAAAATAGAATATTGGTGACTTCTGACCCTATAGAGAAACTCTTGCACAAACATTAAAAATAAGAAAGAGATATTTAGTACTGTAAATCTGGAAATAGCAACATGTTGAAAATGATCCATACATTCACTAGACATGAAATAGATATGGAGAATTTATATCATTCATGCAATGGATATGAAGAAACAGAAGTAATTTAAAATTTCTAACTATATACCCATATTTTTAGGTATACATCTGTATGTACTGTCCTTTACATCCTAACTGTTGTGTGAGCTTTCTTTTTTTTTTTTTTTTTTTTTTTTTTTTTTTTTTTTTTTTTTTTTTTTTTTTTTTTTTTTTTTTTTTTTTTTTTTTTTTTTTTTTTTTTTTTTTTTGAGACAGGGTCTCGCTGTGCAGTTCAGGCTGGTCTTGAGCTCACTTTTGTAGCCCAGGCTGGTCTCGAACTCGCAATGATCCTCCTGCCTCAGCCTCCCGAGTGCTGGGAGGCGTGCGCCACCACACCCAGTTGTGTGAGGTTTCAGTAGAGGACAAAGCTGGTGCAATTTATAGGGAACGAAAGGAAGGTTTCTCAGTGCTGACATCAGCCTAATAAGAACTCTCTCCTTCTTCCTGTGGTAGTCAGCACAGGTGTCCCAAGGAGTTCATCAAAGCAAAGTTACTTCCTAAAATCCTTGAAAAATAAGTTGGATATATTTGCATTAATTATCTCATCTTAGACGCAGATGCACCTGAATATTTGAGGAGTTGAAGGATCTAAGTCAAATAACATGTGTTTTTCCTGTGTCCCTGTTCAGCTTCTGAGTCAGTCTACCATACAGCAGAGTGACTATTCCACAGCCTTAAAACAATGCAACAGGGAGAAGAACAGAACTTCTTCCATCATTCCTGGTAGGTTATACTGAACCTTTAGAAAACAACTTTTTATGATAAAGGCCTTGCATGTAATCTGTTATTATGTACATATGTTGGCACAAAGGGATATGCTGTAATTGTGATATTTGATGTCTATTATTTTAATTAGGTTCTAATATGTAACTGTTAAAGAAAACTTGGGACCAGGGAGATAGCTTTGTGGCACAAATGCCTGCCTGGAAAGTGCAAGGTCATGAGTTTGAACCCCAGTCCTGAAAAAAAAAATAAACTCATAGTTGCTTAACGTCTTATCCAAAATACAAAATTATTTTAACAATCAACTTAAAAATCAAGACACTCAAAAAAAAGATCAAAGATGCTCAAATTGGGAAATGCAACTATGTTTTTCATTTGAGTATTAAAGGAGAATGGTCCAGAGCATGGCTATTTACGATAAACATTCTGTTTTCCAGTGGAAAGATCAAGAGTTGGTATTTCATCCCTGAGTGGAGAAAGCACCGACTACATCAATGCTTCCTATATCATGGTAAGTGAGAACCCACAGCAGCAGGTGGGGTGTCAGCAGTCCTCAAGGTTTCTATGTGCAGAGCCTGAAGAAACTTTAAACAAAGCAGACCAGGCATTGCAGGAACAAATCCCTACTCGCCACTAAGGCCTGTCAGTAGGCACAAAAGTGGCCTATCTAAAGGCTCCATTTCAGTCAGCAAGGCAGGGATCTGGCAGACCCAAACCAGCCTCAGCAAATCCCAGCCCCACCAACACTGTCACACCAGACTCTCTTCACAAATCTCACCTCAGAAAGTAGGTTCACTTGGAGATCTGGGTTTCTAAAGTTACAATGATTTGTTCCACATTTTGATTTTCTCCAAGAGGCAAGAGTACTTACTTAGTGACTGTTGTGGATCTTACTGTTTATGGACATTCTGCCACAGAGGTTGGCTTAAAATGCAAGAGTCCACTTCCCACTCTCTTCATATCCAAAAAATAAATCATTGAACAATGTCTGTGGAAGAAGAGAGATGTCATAGTGGCATGGAAATGCTTACTTTGTTTCAAATGAGGCTGTCCAGGATAGGCATCGGATCTAAAAATACCCAGAGCAGAAGTTTCATAGTTTCAGTAAGTAACATTTTCGAAATCATGACTCTCATGGCACCACAGTCTAGATTTCTGCAACAAAATCTGTGAGAAACCTTTTGATTTTTGCCTTATAGAGGCAGCCAGGCAGGCTCGATAGCAAGGCATCCTACTGTGAGTAAATATACAACTTATCAGTTTAAAAATGGGACTTGTAGAAAGTAAAAAATATAAATTGCTGTATATTTTTACTCTGTCTAGTTTAGGAAACACTTTCCACAAGCCATATTGGAAAATCTGCTTGTACAAAGGCTAGGCAAACTTGAAAACAGCAATTCTTAGGAGAAACTCAGTCACAGTCTGTATTTTGCTATGCCTCCGTTTAACCTCTTTTAACGTGGGGACTAAGATTTTTATCTCATAATAGTATTGTAAGAAATAAAATCCTTAGGCCCAGTGTGATAGCTCAGGGGACTGAGCACTTGCTTAGGCAAAAAGAAGAACAGGGTTTCAATCCCTGGCACCACATGTGGCACTGATCTAGCTCCTGAGTTTACTAAGCCAGGCACTGAGTCCAGACATGGTGGTCCACACCTGTAATCTCATTGCTAGGCAGGCTGAAAACAGGAGGATCACTGTGAGTCTGAGCTGTGTAGTGAGACTCTGTATCAAATACATAAGAAGAAAAATTTTAAAAAGAAAAAAAAATTATTTAAAAAGAAGAAAACAATCTGTCTTTAGCATATGAGAAGTGTTCAGCAAACATTGATTGGCTCTAGCCATCATATTATTATTTATACAAACAATGTACATTAAAGACACTACTTTGACTTAAGGAAGTCATGTTTCGGGACTTTTTTTAATGTGTTTAGTACAGAGTTTACAGGGTGCAGGGTCTACAAGGTCTCACTACACAGATTGGACTCCTAGTGATTCTCCTGTTTTCAGCCTCCTAAGTGCTGGGATTACAAAGCGCACGCCACCACACCCAGTCTCAAGTGCCATCTCAGCGCACCCCGGGGGCGGAGCCAACACAGCATGTCAGGAATCAAACCCCAGTTACTGCACAAGGACTTTTTAAAAAAATCTTCTACTTGGTTTCATAGGGTTATTACCAGAGCAATGAATTTATCATCACCCAGCACCCACTGCTCCACACCATCAAGGACTTCTGGAGAATGATATGGGATCATAATGCCCAGCTGGTAGTTATGATTCCTGATGGCCAAAACATGGTAGGTTCCTTAGATCACTTTTATTTCTAACCATAGAAGAAAATATTAGGGCACAAGAGCCAGAAGTTTAGCATACAAGCAAGTAAAGGCATTTTTTTTTTTATAACCAAAAGACAAAGGTCACTAGAGTCAGACTTTATCTACCTTTGGTCTTTGTTTTGTTATGTAATCTCTTTGGTTTAAAAGTAATGAATCAAAGGCTTAAATGGCATTGCTTAATGAAATTAAATTGTAACCATGAATGATATTAGTGTGTATGATTCTGCTTACACTTTTAAAATGAAATGAATTAAGATATTTGAATATTCTCTTAGTATAAGATGCCCTAGAAACTTTTTTAATGAGTGAATTGGATAAAAAAATTTAAAAAAAAACTAGTATGGAAATATGTCTTGGGGGTATCAGAAAATTAAGAATCATACTGATTCTTATTTTTATGTTTTTGAAAGCTGTCTAAAATAAAGTTAACATTTTCTTTGGGCCTTGCATGCATATTAAACTCCAATATTCATTTCTTTTCTATGAAGTTATATTGGTCATTCCAAATGAAGCTAGAAGTTGCTAACTCTCAGGATTACTTGAATCTTTCTTAACCACTTGTTAGTTATAGAAGCACTGCCTAATGTAAGTTATAAAAGCATAGTTTATCAAACAGCATTGCTATTGATAAGCTAAAGGCACAAAATAACAAATCAGTTGCTTGAATTCTGAAGTGCAATGTTTTATTTTGCATAGCAATCTGGTTTAAAGTATATGGAAAATTCAGATATTCAAAGAAAAATTTGAGTTGAAAGTTTTGTCCCAGACAATTAACTTTGTTTCAAATCTGATTTATGAAATATTTTATTAAAATATAAATTCTTTTATGGTTTTTAATTCTCAGGCAGAAGATGAATTTGTTTACTGGCCAAATAAAGATGAACCTATAAATTGTGAGAGCTTTAAAGTCACTCTGATGGCTGAAGAGCAAAAGTGTCTTTCTAATGAGGAAAAACTTATCATTCAAGACTTTATCTTAGAAGCTACACAGGTATGGACATAAGTAAAATGACAAAGTTTTTATAAACTGATTTTAACATCTTTCTTAGAAGTTTTATAATTTAAAAATGGTTGTGAACTGAGCTATCCAAATGATAGATACTCCTTTATCAACTTTATCCTAAACACCTTTTTTTTTTTTTTTTTTTTTCTTGTTTCAGAACTTTTGTTCGTTTATTTATTTTTATGGCTGGTTCAGCCTTCCCTGAGGGCAGGGCTGGAACAGCATGTGGTGCTGGGTATTGAACCTCGGTTCCTGCAGCCACCTAAGCTTTCCTAAGCAGGAGCTTTAGACCAGTGAGCCATCCTGCTGAGCCCCTAAACATCTTAGAGCCATTAAACAATTAGTTGGGCCAGGGAGATAGCTCCGTGACACAAGTGCCTGCCTGGCAAGTGCAAGGTCCTGAGTTTAAACTTCACACCCTGCCCCCCCCAACACACACACACAAAATTAGTCAATACTAAGCTACACAATTCTTGACTTCTACTCACAAATGAAACCAAATGTCTCTGTTGATTTTGATAACATATCTATGTTTTGTTAACATCCAAATGATACACCAAAAGTAAGGTTTACTTTGAGAATTAAAAAGACATTTTGTTGCCCTACTGAGTTTATTTACCCATGGTAAGTGTTGCTTCGCAATTATTTCTTCTGTGGTGAAGAGTGTGCTATAACTCACTTATGAAGGGGTGCAGCTCACTCCTGCATACCACGGGCTTTTATTAGCTATCATGAATGATATAATCTTTTAAAATCATTAATGTGTTCTTTCTTCCCATAGGATGATTATGTACTTGAAGTGAGGCATTTTCAGTGTCCCAAGTGGCCGAATCCAGATAGTCCCATCAGTAAAACATTTGAACTTATAAGTATTATCAAAGAAGAAGCCGCCGGCAGGGATGGGCCTATGGTTGTCCATGATGAGTGAGTTTCACGCTTTAGACTATCTGTATACCTAAGACCTTCCAGGTATCTGTATATTTCTGTTGTTTTGGAGGCATTGAGGACTTGGGCCAACTGTGATGGTTTAGTTCGGGCAGATTATCAAAACAGGGAAGATCAAATAGTTTTACACATTAATTAAAACTTCTTTTCCAGGCACAAGATAGGTGCATAGGCCCCAAAATCCTCCGTCTTGTTGAACACTGAGAAAATATTGTTCAAAGAGACAGTGCTTCAGCACCAAGATTTTTATAGGAATGAACCTGAGATATAGGTCTCTGCTATTGATTTTTTTGAAAAAGAAGTAGAATTTCTCTGTATTTTATTTCTTGAAAGAAGTCTCTTTATTCACTAGATTTTTTACATTTCTATTATAAATTAAAACACTAGGTTACATTTATAGACATTGAACTTCGTTACTAATAGCATGCACACTTAGCAAGGTTTCCAGTTAACCAAACTTTTGTCTGCAGAAGGAGTAAAGAAAGAGAACTCATGCAGTCTTCAGTTTCTTTAACAAAAAATTTTCAAGGATATGTGCCCTGTAAATTTCAAACCTGAGTGTTTGACATATGTGAATGGAATCTTTGTCCCTTCCTTTGTTGCAAGGCATGGAGGAGTGACGGCAGGGACTTTCTGTGCTCTCACAACCCTTATGCACCAACTAGAAAAGGAAAATTCCGTGGATGTTTACCAGGTAGCCAAGATGATCAATTTGATGAGGCCGGGCATCTTTGCTGACATCGTAAGTAGCTCATCAGTGAGCCAAACATTTTACTGAGTTGCACTACTCCGTTTTCAAGCTGAGTTACAAGCCCACGTCTTCTAGAGAGTTGATCAATAAAAAATTTTGCTTGGAAAATTAGAAATTTTAGAATTTACTATAATTTTTTAATATCCTTAGTAGAAGCACCAACAAACTGACCTATCTGGCAAAATAAATGTTTATTTTCCTGGGACTCAAATTCTTCCTAGCCTCAGAGAAGAGTCCTCAAACACTGCCTGATGGAACTTCTCACATTTTTCTTAAGCCAAATTGAGTTTCTGAAGCTAGCAAATGGCTAACTCTTGAGAACTCCATAGGAGACAGGGGCGCACACAGTTAGGAGAAAGATGCCAGGACCTGTGCTTGCCAGGCAGGCACTGTGCCCCTGCACTGTCTCCCTAGCCCTAAGATACAGCCCACTTGGCAACCACTTTCAATTTTGAAAACAATTTGGAGTTGTTTTTTTGTTTTTGTTTTTGTTTTTGTTTTGTTTTTTGTTTTTTGTTTTTTTTTTCGGTTGTAGAGACAGAAACTAGAAAGATAGTGGGAAACTTGTGAAAACATCACAGAGAGAAAAACTTGGATGTAAAGTTGTTGGCTTGCCTCCAGCTTCTTGCTTATCTATAAAGACCTTACAAAGAGAACACAGCAGCGTGCACAGTTTTCATCAAAGCAAAGAGCAAGACCAGCCAGATTGCTAAGAGTTTGCACATCTTTCATAGCCCATGGATCCTAAGAAAGAACTGTGCTCTGCCTAAGTGACTGGGGAAACAGTGCAGTGATTATTGAGATTACTCTGTGAGTAGAATCAGTGGATTCCATAGCAACTATAAACAAGAGAGTAATGAACTTATTTTTGAGCAGATTATAGATACTTAGCACCAAAACAGATAGAAGTGTACCATGGCACCTGCTGGTGCTAGGAAACAACTAAGTAAGCACAGAGTACTTATACTTGACCTATGTATCTCAACAAATTTTATAGGGCTATAAATGCAAACTGAAACACTAATTTAATCAAAAAGAGGCATTGATATAGATCGTACGCCTCTGGTGAGTGTAACAAAAACCTTAGTATAATGCATCCTATGAACAGTGCTAAGGTATTTGTAAAAGTGTTCCTTCTTCTTACACTTCTGTTCACTGAGTTTCCTATTTATGTCCTCTTTCTCTGTTCTCAAGGAGCAGTATCAGTTTCTCTACAAAGTGGTCCTCAGCCTCGTCAGTACAAGGCAGGAAGAGAATCCGTCCACCTCCCTGGACAGCAACGGTGCAGCTTTGCCTGATGGAAATATAGCGGAGAGCCTAGAGTCTTTAGTTTAACATAGGCAGTGGTGGGAGCCACATATCTGTGCAGTGTTTCCCTCTTTCTAAAATTAGGAAAATCAGTCCAGTTTTTTCTGTCTGCTTTCCATCACCTGATGGTAACTTTCATGGTATAGGAATTTGCTGCCAAATTTACATCATTAACAACGTGTGCCTTTATGAAAGATTTCATGTAATTCACTTATTATGTTTAAACTAGTATGATTGAATTTTACAGTATTTCTAAAAATTGAATTGTGGTAATTTTTTCATATTGATTTTAACAGAAATTTCCAATTTATAAATATTAGGAATTCCCAACTAAAAAAAAGTTGTTTCAAGTGTCAAATTTTTAGCTGTATTTGTAGCAATCATCTGGTTTGCTAGAAACATAACTTTAAGATAGTGGACTATAAATAAACCATTTTGTCTGCTGTGATATTCAAATTTTACAGCTGCAATATTCACCTAAAGTAGGAATAATCAAATACTTACTGTAAATACTGCTCTAGTGTCTCCATGGACCAAATTTATATTTATAATTGTAGATTTTTTATATTTTACTACTGGGTCAGTTTTCTAGTTCTGTGTACTTGTTTAGTTTAATGATGTAGTTTGTTACCTGGTATTACTGTACAAGTCTCCTGATATAGCACTGTGTTATCTAAAGGATTAACTCTGTTCAAGCATGTAATTTTAACTTTTGTGGAAAATAGAAATACATTCATTCTGAAAGATGTTTTTATGAAATAATAACTTACCAAACATTGTTTAAAGAGTTTTTATCCAAGAATTGCAAACACAAATATAAATATTGCCATCAAATTTGTGTTGACTTGTTGAATGGTATGCTGAGGTCTGTGTCACAGGAAAACTATGGGCATTGTCTTTCAGGAATGATGGACCTGGGAGAGAGCCAGCGGCATGGGGTGGAGTACAGTGTAGACCTCTGCTTCTCAAATTGTTCCTGGTGGTGCAAAATTTTACATTTTGGGGAACAACATGGTATAAGTGTACTACTATTAAATTATTCATACCTGACTACTTAATAAATAGAATCATCATGTATTTCATTGGGCTTCTCAGAGTGCTAGGGACAAAGTACTCATGTCTCCCTATAACTGGAAGCTGTAGGGGACACACTCAGACCCTATCCAAACCATGGCACCTGAGAACTCAATAGAAATGCAAGCCCTGGATTTCTAATCAAGAGAGCCTACAGTCCCAGAAACCTTGGGGATGAGGCCCAACGATCTCTATCTAATCTATGGTAACAAAACTTCAGAAAGCTTCTATTTTCTTCAAGCAATAGCAGGAAATTTTTCTCTCAACTTTAAAAGGAGCTAAAATAATGAGCCTGCTTGTCTTTGAAGATCTTTGCTTTAAAGCAGTTATCATGAAGACGCATAAAAGAAAATGACAACAAATAGTTGCATGTTGGAAGTTCCAAAATGTTAGTAAGTACTTCTCTATAAGGGGAAAAATGTAAGGTACTTCTTTTTCACTCAAGGACAAAAGACAAAGGCTCATATTACATTCTTTGATTACACTTCTAACTTTATCTCCTAGTTCCCTTTGTTTTAACAAAATAGTAAAAAAAAAAAAAAAAATAGAAATGATACAAAACTTCAGTGAGTAAAGGAATAGGAACTCAACAGTGGTTGCTATATTCCATGATGTTATCTTCAAATTAGTTGCTCAGGAAATAATTTCATATGTTCTCCCCTTACCTAGCCTTTGTCCCATGAACAAACACCTTTTAATGGGACTGGAACTTTTTTTTTCCTTTAGGTTGCTTACTAGTGACTTATCTTGACGATTTTTTGGTTAAGAGAAAATAATTATGCAAAGAACACATAAGATACTTACGCACACCTACACAAATTCTAATGAATATATTCTGAAACAGATTTAAAATTGTCCAAGTATGACCGTCTTTCTCAACTCTTAAGCCTTAACTCTGGACAACAATCAATTATAAGACAGGTAAAAATACTATAGCAATTCATGTCATTCTCATTTATCTTTATCCATTACTAAAATTTCATTCAAAGTCTTAAATTCACAGCTTTTATCTACACATTTTGATAGAATGTATTTTGTTACATACTTATGACTCCATTGAAAATTCATTGTTATTTTATATTACTCTAAAAATTATTATTATATTATGCATTATCATGTTATTATTATATTATGCATCCCATTTTTATTATAGATCCTTTATCAGGCTATTATTCTCAACTTTGCATAGTATTCTAATTAGTGAAGTAGTTTCCAAGCAGGGGCAATATTGCAAAGCCAGGGTACATTAGACAATATCTGAAGATATCTTTAATTGTCACAGTTGAGAAGGAAGGGTTGCTGGCAAGTGCTAGGTTGAAGACAAAGGTATCACTATTCTGCATGCACAGGACAGACCTCACCACAGAAATTCATCCAGCACAAAATGTTAGGAGTAGGGCCAGCCTAGTAGCTCAATGGACAAAAGCACACGCTTAGGCAGAGCACAGCGTCCTGGGTTCGATCCTCAGTGTGTAGTGTCGGCCCCGACCCTGGCGCCTGATGAGACAGCAGTGGAGACTGGGCATGGCAGTGCACACCTGTAATCCCAGCACTGGGGAGGCTGAAAAAGGAAAATCACTAAGAACCCTATCGACTTTCTCCTAACTACAGAAAAAGAAATGTCAGTAGTACCAAGGTAGGGAAATTTTTCTCTTGGAGACTGGACATCATTCTTGTGTTCATTTTCCTAACATGAACTGTTTAAGTTCTTTCAATTTCTTCCTTTGACAGTACTATGATAAATACCACTTTATGTTAAAAGCTGCTACCATGTTTATAATTGTTCCTCAGAACTGATAAAGACCTCTTATGGGTCTTTTGAGGAACACATTGCATGGACGTTTTTACATCTTTTTTTTTTTTTTTTTCCAGAACTGAGAATTGAACTCAGGCACTTGTGCTTGCCAGACAAGCACTTATTCTACTGAGCTATCTCCCCAGCCCCTTTATGTCTCTTTCAATTCCCCATAGAATTGCACCATCCGTACTTCCACCTATAGGGAATTAAGGTCCTATAGGTTGTTTTGTAACCATGGATTCAGGACGTGGCTAACACGGTGCCTCTTTAGAGCAGGATGCTTTGCCTGGCCTGAAGGAAGCATCCCTTCTCCCGAGGAGAATGTTCAGCAGTAGTTCACGCTGACTCTTGAAATAGATTGTCATGTGTGCCAGCTAAAGTTCAGCCTGTCGTTCCCTCCCAAGCCTACATCATCTTTATCCTCTTTTATTTAATTTTTCTCTAGAGCATGTTCTGTTTTCTGACACTGTATGTCATATTTGTTCATTATCATTTGCCTCCTTTAACAAATAAGCCCCATGGGAAGAGGAATTTTTCCTTTTGGGTAACTGTGTGTCTACCCCTAAAATAGTGCTTGGCATATTAAAGGAATTCAGTATATTTTAGGTGAATGAGTAGTTGAATAAATATTTTTTTTTACCTATTACAAAATTATTCTCTTTAGTAGTCTTTGAGTTTCTAACATTCCGTAGGTAATGTTCTTCAATGTAATAAATTTTACAACTTCTTCAAAATAAGTCTATTAGTTTTTCCCGTATAGCACTTTGGTTAATTCATGCAACTGACAAAGGTTTTCCATTACAGACAATCTTTCATTTCAAATAATGGAGGGCTTGGGAGACAGCTTGGTGGTCTAAGCGCCTGCCTGGCAAGCACAAGGACCCAGGTTTGATCCTTGGTGCAGCATGCCATAACAGCCCAGCAATTCTGGGTGTGCCCTGCAGACCACCAAAATCCGGCATAGTGGTGCACACTGTAATTCCAGCACTTGGGGCACTGAGAAAGGAGAATCTCTGCGAGTCTAAGTTGTGTACTGAGACCCTGCACCAAATAAAGAAAGAAAGAAAGAAAGAAAGAAAGAAAGAAAGAAAGAAAGAAAGAAATAGTCAATTCATGGAGAGCAGTTTTATAAATGAATGAATATTAAGCATAAACATAATACTTTATTTAGCTACATCTAAAAGAACTATAAACACATCCGTTCAGATATGATACATCTTGAGATTTTTATGGTAACAGCTTGTTCATATAAAATAAGTATGAATTAATTCTAATTCTTAATACACATATTCTATTCAAATAAAATAGAAATATTACTGAATTTTTATATTTCTTCTCTGAAAGCCTCAGTTATTAACATGACTTAATTATTTCTCTAGTATACAAAACATTGAAAATAAGATCTCTTCATAAGAAACACTTCACAATTTGATATTAAAATTAAATTCTATTTATAAAACACAACTCAGAAATTTATAACAGCACCACTAAGATTTTACTAAATTGGATGTAAAATTTTATTCAAAGTGAGAAAGTGTACATATTTGTTAAAATGCTTGTAAGTCATGAATTATTAGGATCCTGTAATTTATACTTGCTAGATAACTTGATATGAGTGTCTTTATTAGCACAGAGTCTGTGTTTTAGTAAAAGCTTTAAATCTTAAGACATAATGGGCTGGGGAGATAGCTCTGGGGCACAAGTGCCTGCTTGGCAAATACAAGGTTGTGAGTTTGAACCCCGTTCCAATAAATAAATAAATAAAATTTTAAGATATAAATGAAAAATACTTTAGCTAAAACATTCTGGACATCCTTGACATTATAGTTAGTAATTATTTCTTCAATATTCATTCTTAAAAGAAAGATTTGAAGTGAAAGTTTTTAAGTGGCATAAAAATAAAACACTACATAAAAAACAAGAACTTCGAATTAGTGTATCATCTAGGACAAATTCTAAGCAGATTACAAGAGACTGACTTTGGAGAAACTTCCCAATCTTGCCAATTCAAACTACTTTGTGTCCAATTTGTAACTTGTCACTTATATCATCTCTCAAACTGTCTTGATTCAATTCTAGTAGAGTTGTCTTAATTCTGAACTAAGCCAGTTAACTTTTAGCATGGTTGACTTATCTAATTAAGCTTTGCATTGAAAGAAATCAGCATTAAGGTGTTTAATGCTAAAATAGTAAAATGTTAAAATTTCATACTGAGTTTTTATTTCAAGTAAGTGCCATAGATATGAGGTTTAAGTTATGCATTTTTTAGGCATTTGGGGCATTGTGAAATTAAAAGTGTTCCTTGAATTGTCTATGTGGCACTCTAACTTGAAGCTTAAGGGAATGCATTGCAAGGTTCAGTGAACCCCTGGGGGGAAAAAAAAAAAAAAACATGAAATGCTTAAAAAATAATTAAGACCACTGAGGAAGGACTGACAAAGCCATATTTTGGGACGGTCTCTGTTGAACCAACACAAGTATTCTATAATGAAACCCTCCTAGCCCTGGCAAGGCCCTTGCAGAAACACACCAACATTTTGCTGCATGACCTCAGCTGAGAAGCTGAACCAACTATAAGCATAATAACCAAACTATATAGTATTAATAACCAAACGTAAACTGAAGAATCCTTACCTACAAGCAAAGCCTACAAGAACTTACTCTAGTTCTCACTTCTATTTTGCCATTTATACACACACACACACACACACACACACACACACACACACACACACACACACATTTTTTCCATCCCAGATCCCATGATAGGTATTAAAGATACACTGGTAAAAGAAACATCAGAACAGGCTCAAAGACAGGAAATAACTTTGTGAGGGAGGTGAAGGAGCTTCTGCAGTGTAATCTTTTACAGGGAGTTAACAGCTATGAGATGATACAGAAAAGATACACAAAGGATATATTTATGTAGAGCCCTGGAGAATCCAACAAGCAATAGGAATTAAGTCCTAGAAGATATGAGGAAAGGTCTCAAGGGTTTTAAGCAGGGAAGAATGACTAGAAAAGATTTGTAGTTTTTAGGGATTAATAGGTTTGGAATAAGAGAATGTACATTAGGGCCTAGTTGGGAAGTTGAGGGAAGAGGTAAAACACTGCTGATGACTCCTTAATACATGACAGCAATATGAACAAGGCAAGTTGTAGATGGCTAAAAACACATGGACAAAGGCAAGAGATTTGACAGAGAAAAAGAATAAATCCTGGTTTGTTTAACATGGGGGTTAGAGAAATGGGGGGGAAATTAGAATATTAAATACAAATAGGCAAGAAGCACAACCAGAAGTAGTGGTTGGCATCTCCTGAAATGGGTAATCACGTAGAGGGATGGATTGGTTGATGAAAAGAATTCCTAAGGTGAACCCATTTAAAATGCTAGTTTATACTGTAAACTCTTTAATATACACTGATTTTAAGTCTGGAAAACCCAAATAAGGTTTCTGGTGGACAGCGGCAGACATGGTGTGAATCTCAGATGAGAGTTTGGGATTCATTAGGGACATAAATGATATTCTGAGCCCTGGGTAGAGTGCTTGTCAAGTAAGGAAGAAAGGATGAGTAGGGAGGAGAGAGCTCTGAAAAGTATCAACATTTAACCTCTACAGTTGAATAAAAAGCTGCAGGAGAGCATAATCTCACTAATATTTCATCCATTGAACCATTTGCTTATTTCAGTCAATGTTCAATGTTAAATTTCATACTTCATAAATAGCAACACCACCATGCAAATATTATTTGAACATAGCTAGGATATTTTAACAATCCATGCTCTGGGTGAGTTGTTTTTCTTCCACTTTTCATCATTGTCATGTTTTACAGCATTTATTTAAGTTTCTTTCCTCTACTATCTCCCATCTGACTTTTACTTTTATTTTTTGTATTTTTTTCAACCGAAAAATCTATTCCTTTTTTTCATCAAAAGTTTACTAGCCCCAAAGCATGTTCTTCTTTACTGAGACTTTTAGGCCCTTTTACCCATGAACCAGATCAGGAAATAAACTCAAGATTATCGGAGTCAAGTTCACTATATCTAGGTTGACATACTTCACAATATCCTAGAAAAATCTTTAGTTAGTCAAAGATGAGAGTGGCTTCAGGCTGAAGTAAGAGGCCCAGGGTTTATGAGCTCGTCAGCATGCAATGTGGGGCACATTGCAAATGAAAGTGGGAAAGGACTATCATACCATACCAACAATCTAAGATGGAAGAATGCAACATCTAACCTAACAACGCTGGGATCTTACTAGTAATCCTTGCTAGTTTTGTAATTCTTGTGCTGTAGCAAATGTTAAGAATGAATGTTAAAACAAAACTTAACAAAGAGAATGACTAGATTAATGACTTGTGACTGGTACGTTGCTCCAGAATAGCCAGATGTTTTAGGGATCATTTCCACAAAATGCAGGTCTCATAAATTAAGGTAACTATGCAGTCTACAAACACATGTAGCTCACTGCTTGAAAAGCTAAAATATATAAAGTATAAGATGTTTGAAAAAAGTGTTTCCTAACTTGTAAATTGCACACAGTATCTAAGTATAAAATTCTATCAAGATTTTCAGTGTGGAGCTGATCTATTGCTTGTGTGAGCAGCATGGATCTTTGAGGCATCTCCCAAAGGTACCCAAAAGATTGGGGGGAAACCAAAACTTCCATCTCCCTTGCATTAACTAGACTTAAGACGAAAATGTCACTTCAAAAGAGAGAACAGCATTAGTGAATCTGAGCATCTGCTGGGTAATGGGCATTTTTCTTACCCTGTTAACCTTTATAACCTTCTTATAGTTACTGTTATTCATGTTTTATGGAGAAAGAAGCAGTGTTGTAGAACCAATCGCACTGTATCCAGTGTGGAAACAGGGACAACATAAATACCTTATTTGTATTATTTTTAAGAGGCCAAAAGAGGATCCAGCACCAGGAACACCGCGTGAGACCTCCTCCAGCCCGCATCAAGTGCAGCCTATCCAGCACCAGGTCTGCCATGTGAGTCAGACCTCCCACCCGACCAAAGAATGGCCTATCCAGCAGCCAGGTCTTCCGGGTGAGTGTGTCCTTCCTCCTCTGGCGTACAAGGAGCTCAGCAGACTCAGCAGCACAGACTAAACGACTATCCCATGGGCATGCAGTCCTGTACCAAAGGTCACTGCTATACAGAATGATACAGTCAAGGAGCAACATGCTATCTCAGGTCCCAAGCCCACCTGTAACAGATACAGGAGGCACTACCACACAAGAAAGTGAGAATCAGGCAGATGAAATCTCTGAAGTAGACAAGTGCAGAAACGTATAGAGCAACTCAGATCAGAGATAACATCTCTAAAGTAGTAAAAAAGAACTGCATAAATTAATAGACTCTGAAGTGAAAAAACAACTGCAGAAACATATAGAGGAAACCAGAGCTGAAATAACACCCAAAGTTTAAAAAGACATCTCTAAATTAATAGCATTGAAAGTAGGGCAACAACTACAGAAAGGTAGAGAGGAGAAAAGAGAAGAAATAATCTCTCAACTAGAATGACAAAGGACAACTATAATGAGAAACTTCAGTACTAATAAAGAAAACATTGTTAAAAACTAGAGAATAGAAAAATGATGGATTCCCTGATGGAGCAATATAGGAAAGAAATAGATCACATAAAACAGTTTCAAAGAGATATATAAGAAAATAAAATTTCAATCACAAGCTGGAAACACCATATAAAGGAAGGTGCAAGTAGAGTCTCAGATCTTGAAGACATGGTTTCAGCTAGTGAAAAGGTCAGAAAGGATCTCTTAAAAACAACCATGATGCAGGAAAAAATAATTCAACATCTGCAAGATGATGCAAAAATGAACAACGTGACACTAATAGGAATCAATGAGAAAGGAGTCAACACAAATGATATAAATAAGAATATGGGCAGAAGTAATAGCAAAAAAACTTCCCAAATTTGAGAAAACAATCAGATATTCAGGCAACTGAAGCATATAGAACTCCAAATAACATCAACCTGACTAAAAACACACCCAGACATATAATAGTCAAGATCCCAGAAATCCAGCACAAGAATAATATACTAAAAGCTGCTAGAGAAAATAAATAGAACACATTTAAAGGAAAACCCATCAGAATAATGGCAGATTCCTCTTCACAACCCATGAACTCAAGAAGAGCATGGAGCAGAATGCTTCAAGTCCTTCATGAAAACAAATTCCAGCCCAGACTACTATACCCAGCAAAACTCTTCTTCAAGTATGATTAAGTTAAATACTTCCATGACAAGTAACAACTAAAGAATTTCATGATGTCAAAGCCAACCCTACAAAGTATACTAAAAAAAAAAAAAAAAAAAAAATTAGAGGGGGACCAAAACTCAACAAATGAGAACACAAAAAAACCCACCAAATAGGGCAACCAATTAAACACAGGAGAAAAAGGGGTAAATAGTAATAAGTAAAACTCATGTTAATCATAAGTCAATACATGTCAATTATAACCATCAATGTAAAAGGACTCAATTCTCCAATTGAAAAAATAGACAGGCGGAGTGGATAAGGAAACAAAATCCAATCATACGCTGTATACAAGAAACACACATAACTCATAAGGGAACTCATAGGCTAAAAGTTAAAGGATGGAAAACAATACTACATGCTCCGGCACCTCAGAAAAAAAGCAGGGGTAGCAATCTTGTTTGCAGACACTCTAAACTTCAATCCAAGATTTGTCAACAAAAATGAAGAAGGCCACTACTTACTGATTAGTAAAAAAATTCAAGACAAATAGGCAACACTCTGGCCCGGCGGGATGGCTCAGTGGTCTAAAGCCCTTGCTTGGGGAAGCTTGGGCGGCTTCAGGGACTGCGGTTCGATCCCCGGCACCACATGCTGCGCCAGCCCTGACCTTGGGATGGGCTGAGCCGGCCATAAAAATGAGTGAATAAACAAACAATGGTTCTGAAACAAGAATAAAAATAATAAATAAAAAAATTTAAAAAAAAAAATAGGCAACACTCATAAATATGTGTGCACCCAACATGGGAGCACCAAGTTATATAAGACAAACCTTAATGGACATGAAAAAAGTCTCATATCCAATACCACAATCTTAACAGGAGAACTTAATATCGCTTTATCCCAAAAAGATAGGTCAAGCAGACAAAAAATTAGCAAAGAAGTAGCAGAACTGAACCACAATCTGGAACAACTGGACTTAGTAGACATACAGAGAATGTTCCATCTGAACACTTCAGAATATACATTTTTTTTCAGCTGCACATGGGACATTTTCTAAAATAAACCACATATTAGTCCATAGGTCTTGCTGCAAGAAAACAAAAATTATCCCACACATACTATCTGATGACAGTTCAATGAGATTGGAAATAAATGACAAAAGAAGCCACAAGAATCCCAGAAATGCATGGAACTTAAATAACACCCTTCTCAGGAACCAGTGGGTTACAGATGAAATTAAACAATATCTACAATTTAATGAAAATTCAAACACAATTTACCAGAATTTATGGGATACAATGAAAGCAGTTGTTAGAGGGAAATTTACAGTCCTGAACTCATACATAAAGAAGACAGAACAGGAACAAATAAATACTCTAATGCAAAACCTAAACCAAATAGAAATGAAGAGCAAATGAAATGAAAACTCCAAAGACAGGAAGAAATTATAAAGATTAGAGAAGAAATTAATTCAACTGAGACAAAGAAAACAATCAAAGAATTAATGAGCCAAAAAGCTGGTTCTTTCAAAGATTAATAAAATTAATTAGCCCCTAGCTAACCTCATCAAAAAGAGGAAAGAAAGGACTCAAATTCAAGTAATAAGCAATGAAAAGGGTGAAATTACTACAGACCGAGCGGAGATCAGAGGATCATAAATAGCTACTTTGAGGATCTTTACTCTCACAGAATTGAAGATACAGAAGAAATGGTGGACAGATTCCTAGAAAAGTATAAATTACCAAAACTGAATCAAGAAGATACAAGAACTCTCAACAACCCAATAACAATCAATGAAATACGAAATGTAATAAAAAGCCTACCAACAAAGAAAAGTCGAGGACCTAATGAATTCTCCACTGAATTCTACAAGAAATTTATAGAAGACATAAGCCCAATACTCCTCAAACTCTTCAGTGAAATTGAGAAGGAAGCAATCCTCCCAAAATCATTCCCAGAAGCAAATATTACAGTGATACCAAAACCAGAAAGAGATGCAACAAAAAAACAGAACTACAGGACAATTTCTGTCATGAACCTAGATGCAAAAATTCTCAACAAAATCCTCACCAATAGAATACAAGTAATCATCAAGAAGATTATACACCACAGCCAGGATTATACACCACTTAGGATTCATCCTAAGGATTCAAGGATGGTTCAATATACACAAATCTATAAATATAATACGCTATATCAATAGAGCTAAGGCCAAAAGCCACACGATTGTCTCAGTTGATGCCAAAAAGGCTTTTGACAAAGTCCAACACTCATTCATGTACCAAGTCCTGCAGAAACTTGGAATAGAGGCCCTCTACCTCAAGGTGATAAAAGCCATCTACAATGGCTTTACAATCCAACAGCTAACATAATTCTAAGTGGGAAAAATTGAAGGCTTTTACTCTCAAGTCTGGTACAAGATAAGGATGTCCTGTGTCACAACTCCTATTCAATATCGTTCTGAAATCATTAGCTACAGCCATTAAACAAGAGAGAGAAATAAAAGGAATAAAAACAGATAAAGAAGCAGTTGCATTATCATTATTTGCAGATGACATGATGATTTATTTGTAAGACACCAAAAACTCCATGAACAAGCTACTAGAATTAATACAAAAATTCAGTAGCATAGCAGTTTACAAAATCAACACACAAAAGTCAATAGCATTCCTCTATACAGATAACAAACACATTGAGAGAGAAATTAGAGAAACAGTGCCTTTTACGATAGCACCAAAGAAAATGAAATACTTAGGAATTAACTTAACTACAGAAGTAAAAGAGCTTTTCAGTGAAAACTACAGTACTCTGAAAAAAGAGATACTAGAGGATTTCAGAAAATGGGAAGATATCCCCTGCACCTGGATAGGAAGAACCAACATTGTGAAGATGGCCATACTCCCTAAAACATTATACAGATTTAACGCAATTCCTATCAAAATACCATCAACATGTCGCATAGAACTGGAGAAGTCATTCCTAAAATTTATTTGAAACTAAAATAGACCCAGAATTGCAAAGATAATCCTGGGTAACAAAGGTAAGGCAGAAGGCATTACAATTCCTGACCTAAAATTATACTACAGAGCTACCGTGATAAAAACAGCATAGTATTGGCAATAAATAAATAAATAAATAAATAAATAAATAAATAAAATAAAATAAAAATAAAAATAGACTTGAGGATCAATGGAATAGATTAGAAAATGCAGAAGTAAATCCAAACACACTCAGCCACCTTATTTTCAGCAAAGGGGCCAAGCGCACTTACTGGAAGAAAGATAGCCTCTTTAACAAATGGTGCTGAACAACTGGCTCTCCACATGTCAAAAACTAAAACTTGACCCAGGTCTATCACTATGCACTAAACTAAAATCAAAATGGATTAAAGATCTAAATGTTAAAAGAGAAACCCTAAATCTCCTAGAGGAGAAAGTCGGAGGAAATCTTGGAGGCATCAGGGTAGGCAAAGAGTTCATGGACAAAAATCAAAATTCACGTTTAACACTTGAAAGGATCAACAAATGGGACCTCCTCTGGCTGAGAAGTTTTTTCATATAAAAAGAAATTACCAACAGAGTGAAAAGACAACCCACAAATTTTGAAAAGACTTTAACTAAGTATTCAGACAAAGGTCTTCTTTCTAGAATTTATAAAGAACTAAGAACCACTAGGGTCCCAAAATTCAAAGATCCAATACAGAAATAGGCAGCTGAGATGAACATGCACTTCTCAGAGAAATTCAGCAAGGTTGTAAATACATGAAGAAATGCTCCACATCGCTAGCTACCCATCAAATGCAAAAAAAAAAAAAAAAAAAAAAAAAAAAAAAAAAAAAAAAAAAAAAAAAAAAAAAAAAAAAAAAAAAAAAAAAAAAAAAAAAAAAAAAAAAAAAAAAAAAAAAAAAAAAAAAAAAAAAAAAAAAAAAAACTACCATACCATCTCACCTCAGAAAGAATGGCCATCATAAAAAATTCAACCAACAACAAATGTTGGAGAGGCTGTGGGGGAAAAGGAACACTTCTCCACTGCTGGTGGGAATGCAGACTGGTGCAACCATTATGGAAAGCAGTGTGGAAACTGCTTTAAAAAACTAGAGCTGTAGGGCCCAGCGGAATGGCTCAGTGGTCTAAAACTCCTGCTTAGGGGGCGGCTGCAGGGACCGCCTGCAGGGACCGCGGTTCGATCCCCAGCACCACATGCTGCGCCAGCCCTGCCATCAGGGCAGGCTGAGCGGGCCATGAAAATAAATAAACAAAAGTTCTGAAACAAGAAAAAAAACAATAATAAAATAAAAATTTAAAGAAAAAAAAGAAACTAGAGCTGTAAATCCCACTCAATCCAGCTATCCCCCTACTGGGAATTTTTCCAGAAGAACTGAAAACATCATATCATAGTGATATCTGTGCACCTGTGTTCATAGCAGCACAGTTTGTGATAGCCAAACCCTGGAAACAACCCAAATGCCCATCATCTGGAGAATGGTCAAAAAAGATGTGACATTTTCATAAAATGAAATATTTCTCAGTTATAAGCAACGATAAACTTGAAGACTTCATATATAAATGGATGCATCTTCAACATATACTAATAAGTGAAATAAACCAGACCTACATAAGCAAATATCATATAGTGTACCTAGTGTAAGGACTCAAAAGAATAAATAAATAAATAAATAAATAAATAAATAAATAAATAAACAAACAAACAAACAAATTTTGGGCGTTACCAAGAATCAATCTCAGGACCTGGGTTTTAAGAGTGCCTTAAATACAAAATTTATTTGGAAGAGAAAAAAATTAATGTTTATTGAAAGTTTTAATGTTTAATTGTTTTATCAGTCTTACATACCTATGTCTGTTGATCTAAACTGATTTGATGATGAAAATATGTAATGCAACCATTGTTAAATTTTTCTTGTTTTGCAATTTTGTACTATATGTACTCTTGTTATTGTTTTTTCTACCTTTGTTTCTGCTATTTTTACTCTTGAAAATAAAACAACAAAAAAAGGCACGAGAAAAAAGGCCAAAAGAGGAGAAAAGATCTGGAAACTGCGAACATGCAAACATTGTGTAAAAAATAGTTAAACTGGAGGTCCACATCTAATCCTGAAAGCGAAGTTCACCCAAGTTGTGCTTTTGCAAAATAAACATGTATTAGAACATAGCCATGTCATTTATTTATGCATTGTTTATGACTGCTTCCACACTACAAGAGTAGAAGTAAACAGTAGTGACACTCTTAGACCACAAACCTAAAATGTTTATCATCTGGTCCTTCACAGAAAGCACATGCTGAAGTATGGTAGAACCTTAAGTTTATCACTCACACATCCATTTGCACCACTGTCTTTGTTACTAAAATTTGTGTTCTTCTTTCTTCTTTTTCTCAATGAGAAAAAGTGAAATTCTTATTGAGATCCAGTGTAGTGTTTGATTTTATCTAGCTTTATCCAACTTTATTGACATTTCCTTTTCTACACCACTACCAACGCTGAAATTAGATCAACTCAACAACACATCCTTTATCGCTCATTATTACCTTACAGCCCAAAGCCAATAGCTACATTGAAAGTTCAATAGATTTCCCTATCCCCAAGATTCTGGCTGCCCAGTTCCCACACAGTCTGGTACTCTTCCAAAATAGCAGGGGGAACTTCTAATTGGGATTAGAATCAATGTGACAAAATTGCATATTCTAAATGATTGTGTTATGGTTAAAAATTATAACAGAACTGCCGGGCGTGGTGGCGCCCGCATGTAATCCCAGCACTCGGGAGGCTGAGGCAGGAGGATCGTGTGAGTTCGAGACCAGGCTGGGCTACAAAAGTGAGCTCAAGGCCAGCCTGAACTGCATAGCGAGACCCTGTCTCAAAAAGACAAAAAAAAAAATTGTAACAGAACTGTCTTTGATCTCAATATATTATCTGTGACAGGTAGGACTGAAGGCTTAGTCAGTTTTGATTCTTTTCAAGTAGATGTTTTCTCAATTGTCATATACCCATATCCATTACCTGCTTATCTCACACCTACAACCAGCTTCAAATATAAGGATGCAAGCACAATTTGTGAGAGTCAAGCAGGTGATGGCTTTAAATTTTTAAAAGCGAGGGTATTTCCCATGAGGAAGTAACAACAAAGTTCTCCGGAAATTCAGTCTTTTATAACGATTTGAGACATAATTCACACGTTGTACAGTTCACATATTCAAAGCATAGAATTCAGTGGTTTCTAGTATGGGCACAAAGCTGCACCACCAGTCCTAAGATCAACTCCACAATACTACCCCTAAAAGAAATGCTGTGCTTGTCAGCAGCCGATCCATTCACTCCTAACTGTCCGTGTCCTCTGTTCTCTGTATACCTGGATTAGCATGTTCTGGAATTTTACATATCATGAACTCATACAACATGTGGCCTTTTGTATCTAGTATCTTTTGTTCAGCATGTCTTTAATTGTCATTTATATTATAGCATGTATCCAGACTTCATTTTTTATTTTCGGATAGTATTACATTGCATAGATATAAACTACATTGTTTATTCATGTATTAGCTGATAGGCACTTGGGTTGCATCCATTTTTAGATCTTATGAATGATGGTGCTATAAGCATTAAAATTTTTGTGTAGACATTGCATAAATCTTGGTTATACACCAATAGTGTACAAAAGTTTCAATATTTTTGCTCAGCAGCACTTGTTTTTTTATTATAGCCATTCTACAAAGTTATAAAGCATATCTCTTTGTAGCTTGATTTGCATTTCCTCATGATTAATAGTTTTGAGAATGTTTTGGTGTCTCTTAGTCTTTTCTCTTTTGATAACTGTCAATTCAATTGTTTTTGTCCATTTTTAAATTGGTTTATGGGCTAGGGAGATAGCTCAGTAGAATAATCACTTGCCTGGCAAGCACAAGGGTCTGAGTTAAATCCCTGGTTCCACCAAAAAAAAAAAAAAAAAAAAAAAAAGACAAAAAAGACAACTGGGTCTGCTAGGGCTGCTGAACGGAGCCCCGCAGCTGTGGGCTTGAGCACTAAATTGGGTTATATATCTTTTTTATTATTGAGTTAGTAAAGTTTTTTTATATATTCCAGATATGCTTTCCTCCCTGAACTGATATATCATTTGTGAAAATTTTCACTCATTCTGTGGGGTTTTGATATGGTCCTTGGAAACACAAAAGTTTTCAATTTTCATTGTCAAATTTATTTTTCCTTGGTCTTTTTCATTTTGTTGTCCTGTATTTGAGACTGCACTGCAGCCCTGAGATAGACATCCTATCTCGATAGGGGTCAGCTCTTGGTCCCTAGGCAACCTTGGGTCATGTGTTACTAACTTGGCAAAAGTATAAAGGACCGGTTTGGTGTGAAAAAAAAAAAGAAAAGAAAAAATGTATGCGTATACACAAAGTTAGGAACAATATATAGCTACTTTCACTTAGTTCATTGAGAAAGATTTGTACTAATATTGTTTAGACAAGATATCACATCTGCATCTTTTCCTCTGAATAACTACTATGCAGACAATATGCAGTGTGTTATTGTAACTGTCCTGCTAACCTGTTTTGAAACTGTTTCACTGCTATTTTACCCTTTTTCTAATTAAAATGGATAAAAAACAATGTATTACATAATGCAAAGTTGTGAAGATTCATGAAAATGTTTTCTTCTCAGATTTTTATGGCATTACACAAATATAAGACTTAGGTATTAAGTTCATATTTAGTTTTTATATTTGGTATGAGGTAGGGATCCAGTTTAATTATATATACATATATATATGTAGGAATTCATGTTTCTAAATACCGTATGATAAAAATATTATTTTCCCCCACTGAATTTTCTTATGAGCTTTTTAGAAAAGCAATTTACCATAAATATGATTATTGTTTCTGACCTCAACTATATTACTATTTTGTTGCTTTTAATGCTATTAATAATTTTCTAGATATCATTTGTAGTTCATTAATATTTTATAGAAAAACAAACTGTCACTTTTGTTGTTTGTAACTTTTCTGGGTTTATTAATTTTAATGTTGTTTTGAGTATGCCTCTGGATTTTTCTGTAGATGGCCTTTAGATGATCATGCCTAAGACCATGTTATGTACAGTGTTTTGTTTCTGCCTTGTCAATCTAGATAACTTTTATTTTCTTGGCTTGCAGCCCTACCTTAACCTAAGTAACAATAACGTGCATCCTTGTCTTGTTGCTAATGCTAGGGGAACTATGTATTTTTCATAGATGTCCCTATTGAGTTGAAAAAGTTACCTTCTGTCCCAAGTTTGTTGAGTATTTTCATCACTAAAGGATGCTGGGTTTTGTTAAATCCTTTTTCTACACATAATGAAGGGTTCATGCAGATTGTGATTTCATCTCTATTTCATTTTCCAAACATTCAAGAAAAGTTTTTTTTCTGAAAAGCCACTTACTAAATGCATTGTAACTTCTATTTTATTTTATCTTTTTTTTTTTTTGTGGTACTAAAAAAAAAGTTCATTGTAACTTTTGAAAAAGTACAAAATAGTATTTTTGCAAAGGTCTATCAATAAGTAATCTAAAGGTTTGAAGCAATTAGTTTGAAAACTAATAAAAATATAACTACATGAGGTATTTATTTCTGATCAAAATATTGAAATTTCATTTGCTGACTGCAGCAAGATCTATTTTGAAAGAAAAGAGCTTATGGAAAAATACATGACAGGAGCATTATTAGAGTTGTGTTAGTCATTGGCATCTCTTTCCATATGTGTTCATTTTAAACCACTATATTGACTTAATCAAAATGTATCATATCTTACACTTCATAAAATAGCATATTAACAAGCTTGTTTGTCACACACACTACTAAGAACTCTATTGGCTGGGAAAATAATGCAAAAGAAAAAAAAACTAATCCCCAATTATAGCTTAATCGTGCTCTGTGTAGTAAACAGAATGCCTTCTTCTTTAATCCGCTCCAATATTGGACCATAGATCTCTTTGGAAAAGGGCCCCATCAGGCCTTTGGTTTCAATTTCACCTGGAGAAAAAAAAAAATATGGACTTATCACTTTAAATGAGGTTATATAGGTTCGTTTTTCCAGTAAGAAACTCTCCAAAGAAAGAATCACCCTAGCAGCAAACACAGAAGCAAAGAATGGCTGGAGGGCTGACATGTATTTAAATAGCTGCTTAAATGCCCTCTACCACATAACTATTTCTATCTAGTGCTGTGAATGGAAAAGGGTTAATTTGGGCTTCAAAGCACCACTGACTTAAGGACAATGACAAAGTTTGTACCTTTAACTGCATGAGTTCCACCAGACAAAAGTGAATTCAATGATTGCTTGGACACAGACACCTGTTAGGATGGCTTAAGAGTTGTTCCAGGAACTATCTGTAATGAGTGTATGGACTCTATCCTCACCCTGATTCCCTAAAAACTTGGTGGGTACTTCAATTTTACAATATTTCATGTGCTATCACAGATGTGCCTTCTCATTGTTTCATGTGCATGCAGTGGTACTTTTCATTCTTTACAAGGGTCACGTGGAGGAGTATTTTCATAAATGCTTATTGAACGGATACATACATAGATATCAGTCAAAATAGTATAAAAGCAGTATTCTCTCAACATAAATTGTACTTAGAGTTTTGCACACCTCCCCCCCCACTAATGAGCCATATGATACTCTCTCACCATGCTGGCCAATAGTCTGGGATGAGACCTAGAGAATGAACAAACCTATGTTTCAAGGCAAGTGTGTCCAGCCTGTAGCCTGCAGGCTGCATGCAGCCCTTTACAGCTGATAGTGTGGCCCCACTGAAGCCAGCTGCACCTTATGTGACTTTCAGTATATGTGCTATGGAAGCGAGCACACCTTATGTGACTTTTTAGCCTTATTTTTCATGACTCCGTTGCAAGGTGCTAGAGTGGGACTGTGTAGGCAGCAAGGAAACACTGTTTAGGAGAGGGGACAGGGTGCTGCTAACTCTGTGTGACAATGGAGACTAAAATACAGCAACTATTCATTGAGCATTTTAACCTGCCTACGACTTTACTTTTCTATGTAGACTTGTAAGTTTTCTTATTTAATTACTAAACTTGGGCTTTTGTTTTAAAAACTTCAATAAAAATATTTATTTGTGTGTGTGTGTGTGTGTGTGTGTGTGTGTGTGTGTGTGTGTATCTTGCTCTTTTATTATTATTATTAATACATGGTCGGGTCCAGGGAGATAGCTCCATAGCACAAGTGCCTGCTTGGCAAGTGCAAGGTCATGAGTTCGAACCTTGGTTCTGTCAAAAATAAATAAATAACCCTCTTCTGCCTGTAAAAAAAAAAAAAAAAAAAAAAAAACATGGTCTACAGGGTTTTACTACACAGATCAGAGTCCTAGTGATTCTGCTATTTTTCAGGCTCCCAAGTGCTGGGATTTCAGGTGTGTGCCACCATGCCCAGTCTCAATCAGCACCTCAGAGTGCCCTGGGGCAGGGCTAGCATGGCAAGCAGGGGATTAACTTTGGCCCCTGCCTCTACCTAAGGATGTGCTTTAATCTGATGAGACATCTGGCTAGCCCAATAAAAATATTTACAAATAAATGAGATTTTGTTTCTCACCTATATTAACTTTATTGTATATTTATATGTACCCACTCTCTCCACAGGGCCTGGACGAGTCAAATGTTTGGACATCACAGTGTGCAAGCTACTGTGTTGTTGAATATGAGGCTCAGTGGGTTAGGTGTATTTGATGCATGTTCAACTTAAGATAATTTTAATGTACAATGACCTTATTGGGATGTAACTCCATTGTTTACCAAGGAGCATTTGCAATCTGAGCAATTTATTTGCTGAAATATCAAAACTAATAAGACATGGTCCATATTGTTAAGTAAATATTCTCTGCTATTTCAGTTACTCCCCCAAAATAACAAAAAGCAAGGCAGGAAATAATGGAGTTAATCTTCCCCCTGGGGCCTGTATGTGGACATGTGGCAGCTTCACACTGAATTTTGTGGAAGCGTCACAGTGACACTAGGAGTTAGGGGTAGCAATGCCCGCTTTCAAATAAGGACGCTGAGAGGGCTCAGTGACCTCCCTCTCATCATCACTCCGCTCATCTGTAACTGCACTGGGTGGACATCAGATCTAACGCTGTTCAGTTCAGGGCTAGGTATGGCATTTTCAAGAATGACTGGTTTTTTACTTAGTGTCAGTGTTATGTTTAAGACTCATTATTTGATGCCCCTGCATCTAGTGTCCTGAAATGCAGATGTGGGACAGGCTAGAGCCTCAACTGAAGAGAACTTACCATCAAGCAACATTTTGGCTGCCATGGCTGTGGGTAGCCCCACAGTCTTAGCCATTGCTGAAAAGCCATTGAAGTCTCCATAAACCACAAGATCAATGGTTTTATTTTCTAAATGTCCAGAAGGATGTCTGATACCAAAGCTGTCTCTCATCACAATCATATCTTTTTCCTTAGGGCCTGAAAATTTAAAAAAGAGAGATTTTTAAATGCCACTATCATTGTAACTCAAATACTGCGTTTCATCTCTCACTCCTATCTCTCTGCTCTCACAAACTTCCCCTCACAGTATATGTGGTCACCTGACAGCTCTCTACAATGCTCTTAAGTCAAATGCCAGGTGAAAAAAGTGAACAGAATTAAGTCTGATCACATCTCTTTGTCTAGGGCAGTATCAGTAAAGTTTGACTATGGTCACAAGGTCAGAGCCATAGAGATCACACACTTGCTCCCAGAAATGCACCTTTGCTATGTGTCTAACAAAGTAATAAGATGAAAGCAAAACTAACACTTTTTTTTTTCACATAGTACCCAAGTTCATTCCATCAACACCCACTCCCACTCCTCGTACTAGAAATTGAATCCAAGGTTGTGAGACCAGCAACCCACACCAAGTAATAGGTCCTGCCTTTTTAAATTATATATTGAGATACAGTCTTGCTAATTTGCCCAGGCTGGCTCTGAATTCTGAATCCTCCTGCTTCGTCCTCCCAAACAGCTGGATTACAGGCGGGTGCCCCTTCCCTCAGCCCCAAATTCTTTCTTTCTAAACAAGTCTCATTTTCCCCTCACTCCAGTCACTTGGCTGTGGCTCTCCAATCTAAGCCTCTGGTCATACTGACACTGTCTGATGACTCCACAGCATACCATAAGAGAGCTTCAAGGCCAGGTGCTTGGACAGAGCATCCACGATGGACTGTGCTGGTGGGACCTTTTCATCTCCAAGCAAGCCCAACCTGGAAAGCACAGAGGTGGCTGCGTTAGTCACACCCTGTGCATGCTTGCACTAGGAAAGCAGCCAAGGGCCCATGGAATTTTATCTTCTGAAAATTTGTATTTAATTAGTATGTGCTTGCTAATGATTACATTATTGTAGTACACTGAAGTTCCATCTTACTCCAGGAAGAAAAGCCATCATCAAAAAATTGGATAACATCAAATGCCAGAGAGGCTTCCAAGAAAAAGGATCCCTTCTACATTGCTGGTGGAAATTAAACTAGTACAGCCACTATGAAAATCTATACAAGTATTCCTGAAAACTTCAAAACTAGGAATCACATTTGACCCAGATATCACCTTTCTGGGTCACTTTCCCAAAGATTAGGGGTATCATGTTATTTTTATCATATTAGTGGAACATGCACATCCATATTCATAGCAGTATGACTTATAATAGGTAAATACTGGAAGCATATGTCTATCAATAGATAAGTCAATAAAGAAAACATGCTATTCACAAACATTAGAATACTATCCTCTCATAAGGATAAATTTGAGTTATGCTTAGGAAAATGGATCCACTTTGAGACTGTAATGTTGAGTGAAATGAATCAGAAACATAAGCTTGAACAATGCATACATTATCATATATGAGAAACTCAGGGGATAAGTACACTAAAGACTAAAATAAAAGATAATAGGGAAGAGGAAGAGGAACGGAAAGGCTGAAGAATGGAAAAAGTGATAAAGAATTAAAATATGTGGATATTTTATATTCAAGTTATTCTATCTTAAAATGGCAAATATCATAATTGTCCAAGTTCTAAGAATACACTAAATTGGGAAATAACATAAATAGCAATGTTTTTCACCTTCAGAATCAACCCCCGACTTCCCACGCACTGCTACTTAAAGCACAGCAGACACGATGCCCTGTAAACCCACGCTGTTGCAAAGCTTTATGAGATCCATTTACAGATTAGCTGCACAGCAGTAATGAATTAAAGCTTTAAAGAAATGGAGGGAATACTCAGAGAATCTGAAATTCTAAAGCAGAATCTAAATCTGAATCTAAAGCAGAAATATCCCGCTTTGTTCAGGAATTAAGTGGAGAAATGCATCTCAATCCCGCAACAGCAGGTCAATGTTTGAGCAGTTAAATAACCAGTTATAAAAGGTCCCATTGTATTTTGACCTTCCTTTGTCTAGAAAGGACCAAGTCATCCTGAAGCCAGTGGACTCTAGAAGAAATGATGGGTGCTTACTCCTCAGCAGCTTCCAGCTGGGTGCTGTCCCCACCAAGCCTCCCAAGGACAGCTTCCTTCAGCACATCATAAGTAGAGGAGCGTGAAATCCCAACTAGGTCACACAGCAGCTGTTTCTGGTTAGGAAAATAAAGACAAAGAGTCTAAATTCCTAATAAAATAAGATATACATTAGCTGAGAATGTATCCTGTTAAGATGCTGTACTTAAAACACACTTCAAATTACTAAGTTAGAAACAAAGAGTAAGAACAATTTGTAACATATGCACACGCAGGCAGGCTGCACATTCACACATGAGCACATGTGCGGTATTCCAGGATGACTTTTCAGCAACAAGAACTCCACTGGAAACAGAGGAAATGCTAGCCTATGTCCTACCATGCATTCCCCCGCATCACTTTTGCAGTCATTATGCCCTACTCTCCCAAGGTCAATTTTGCTTAGGCTAAGATGGAAGGGGCTTACTGCTATGGTCAGTAGTATCAGCTGAACTTTCTTTATCTTTAAAAAGATCTCTTTATATTTAAAGAGATCTTTAAATCTCTTTAAGAGATTTAAAAGACATGGCAGGTAATAAAATATTTTTAAAAATTTAACAGTTTTCTACAACTTGCTAACCAAGACATTTGCCACATTCCCAAGGGAAAGACTATGCCAGGGGTCAACCAACTGGCTCAAGTAGAGCAAGCTAATGTAGACCACCATTTGGCCTTTTTAAATAACAGTCCCCTTGAAATACATTCATCTCCACTCATTTGTGTCTTCTCTGCAGCAGAACCAAGGCAATTATATAAAATTGTATGACTGATAGTCTAAAATAAATGCAATATTATTCTTTATGTATTTGGTTATATATTTTTTGATTTTATGGAATGCAGTTAAAACAAAATTTCATAACAAAATAATAAAATACCAATAAGTAATACATTGCATTACTATCTTTAAATAGCTCCTCAGGGGCTGGGGAGATAGTTCAGTAGAATAAGCACTTGCCTGGCAAGCGCAGGGTCCTGAGTTCAATCCCTGGTACCACAATAAAATAAAATAAATAGTTCCTCAGTGTGCAAGTATGGGCATAAAATGTTCTCCCACCAATATCAGTTCAAACCTTTTTTTAATGCGCTAAGTTATACTAAAACTGTAATTTATTTGCTTTCTATCTTTTCCCTACTGTCCTCTTTCACCCATCCTACTTCCTTTTTCCTTGGGAACAATTTCTTCCCATTTCACAAAAATTATTATATATTTTACAATTTACTTAGTCTTTCAGTTTCTCATACCAAGGAGACAATACAATGTTTATACATGTGAGTCTCTTTTATTTCACTTGTGAGTATGGCCTCTAGTTATATACATTTGCCTATAAAAATTCTCGTTTATCCTCTATTATGGATGTGTAGCACTGCACTGTGCCAAATACCATATTGTTTATCCATGGGCATTTGGGGTGCTTGCAAGATTTAGCTATGACAAATTGCACTGCTACAAAACCGGGGTGCACATATGTCACTGTGATATGATGTTTTAAATTCTTCTGAGAAGACACCACAAAAAGAAATAGCTGGGTAGAATGGGACCTCTACTCCTTGTTTCTTGAGGCATCTCCACACTGATTTTCACACTGAATGTACCAGTTTGCACTCACACCAACAGTGAACAAGTGTTCCTTTAATTCCACAACTCCTTTAGCATTTCTTATTGGTTGATTTTTTGATAGCCTTTGCTTCTGAGGTGAAACAGAATCCAAGTGCTGTTTTAATTTTCATTTCTTGAAAGACCAATGATGTTGAACATTTTTTTCATATATTTATTTGCAATTTTTATTTTTTCATCTGAGAAGTGCATATTCATCTCAGATGCCCTTTTTTAAAATTTTCTCCTTTGAACTTAGGTGGTCTGATTTCTTTCAGTTCTTTATATGTTATAGATAGAAGTTCTTTGTCTGAGGGATGATTGGCTATAAGTTTTTCCCTCCATGGTTGTCTTTTCACTTTGTTGATAATTTATTTTGATGTGCAAAAACTTTTCAATATGATGAGATTTCAGCTGTTGATTATTTGAAGTATTTACTGCACAATCTGGATTTTATTCATGAACTCTCTAACTATTCTTATGTCTCTGATATTTCTATCTACTTTCTCTTCTAGTCGATTTAGTGTTTCTGTTTTAATATTTAGATCTTTGATTCATTTTGAGTTTATTTGAGTACACGGCAATAGACATGGGTTTAGTTTTAGTCTTTGGCATGTTGAAAGCCAGTTTTTCCAGTCTGGAATTTGTTGAATAGGTTATCTTTCCTGAAATGAACATGTTTGGCTCCTTTGTCAAGGATAAAGTGGCTCAATGTATTTGTAGTTTTGTTTGCATCTTCTCATCTGCTCTACTGAACCTGATGTCTATTTTTGTTTTGTTTTTGCCAGTTACCATGCTGTTTTATCACAGTAGCTTTGACATTTCCAGTTAGAAATCATGATGCCTCCTGCATTGTCTTTGATGGCCAGGATTTCCACTGTGATTTAGGTCTCTTCTAGCTCCAGATGAATTTTAGGAATGTTTTTTCTAGTTCTGCAAGGTATGTTAATGATATTTTAATTAGGATTGCATTAAATTCATATAAAAATTTGGGGAGTTTGTCCATTTTCATTATATTGGTTCTTCTTATACATGAGAAAGAGATATCTTCCATTTTCTGATATCATCTTCAATCTTCTTTTTCAGGATAATTTTCAATGGATAAGTCTTTTACTTCTTTTGTTAGACTGATTCATCAGTCTGTCTTTTCCTTCCTTCCTTCCTTCCTTCCTTCCTTTCTTTCTTTCTTTCTTTCTTTCTTTCTTTTGTCTTTCTTCTTTCTTTCTTTTGGGGATGTTATTGTGAAGGGTATGGTTTCCCTAATTTCCCTGTTTATGGAGTTTTGGGGTTGCTTTTTCCATAATTTCCAATTTTATTATACTATGGTCAGATAACATACATGGAATAATTTGAATTATTTTTCATTTACAGAAGTATGTTCTATGGGCTAATATATGATCTATTTTAGAAAACATCCCATTTGCAGCTGAGAAGTCTGTGTGCTCTAATGTTCTTAGGTGGAACACTCTGTAAACATGTACTAAGTCCATTGGTTCACGGGTTTGGTTCAGTTGCTATTTTTTTGACGAATATTTGTCTGGTTGATCTATTTGTAACAGTGAGATATTAGGGTCCCCCACTATAATTGTGTTATTGTTTACTTGCTTTTCATTTTTATTGTTATGAGTCTTATATAGTTCGGTGCTCCCATATTTGTTGCATACATATTTCTGATTGTTATCTCTCCTCAAAGTTTCCCCCTAACAAGTATGTAGTGACCCATTATTATATCTTTTGATCATTCTTGGTTTGAACTTCATGTTGTCTTCAAACAAAATAGCTAAGCTTGCATGAATTATTGTTTTTCATCCTTTGACTTTCAGTCTAAGATTATTTTTTAGTTAAATGTGTTTCCTGTATATGGTATATTGCTGTATCTTGTTTCTTGATCTTCATTCTGCCCTTCTATTTCTTTTGATTGGTGAACTGTGGTCATGTATATTGATGATTACAACTGATATGTATAGATTTATTTTGTCATGCTGTTTTTCTGCTACTGGTTCTCCCTGATCCCCTCAGTTTAATTGCTTACCCTACTTGTTGGTTTCTTTGTGTTGGTGTCCTTGAAATGGCTCTTTTTTTATCTGTCTAGAATATCTTTGAGTACTCCTTGCAGTGCTGGTTTGGCAGTTATGAATTTCTTCAGCTGTTTTTTTTTTTTTTTTTGTCATGAAATATCTTGTTTCATTATTAATTTTGAAAAACAGCTTCACAGGTACATCAGTCTGGATTGGAAGCTGTCTTTTTTCAAGACTTGAAATACTTCAAAATCTTCTTGACTTGAAGTTTAGTGTTCAGAAGTTTGTGTGATACGCATTTGTTTTCCTTTATGGGTAATCTGTTTTCTCTAAAACCCTTTCATATTCTGTTCTTGTGTTGTACTTCTGGTATCTTAATTGTTATACATACAAGCATAGATCTATTTTGGTTACTGCTCCTGCCTTTCCAATTAATTAAAACTGAGATGTAAGTATTTCCCTGGTTCAGTCTCCAGTTCTTTGGGGCTGGAGTATAGTGAAGCTATTATCCCAGAACTTCCTAGTACTGTTACAAAAGTGAGAATATGACATCTTAGCTAAAGTACTATAATTAACAGTAACTACAGCATCAAGCATAGTTTAGAAACTAACAAACTGTCATAACTACTAATTTTGTATATTTAACAATAGAAACAAAATCTACAGCTATATAACAGAACCAACCAGGGGATATAGCTCAGCCACACAAGCACCTTTCTGGCAAGTGCAAGGTCCTGAGTTCAATTTCTGGGACAGAAAAAAGAAAGAACTTATAGTGGCTAGAATATACATAACTGAAAACAAATGCAGTAGAAGCCAGGTAGAGGACAAAAGATGATCACATAAGCTTTGGGAAAGTAGAAAGGCATGTAGAAGAGAAAGAACAAGGAATTAAGCAAGGGATTATTAAAGTTGACCAGAAAAACTATAGACTTTTCACTCATATAAAAATATTATTGAGGCTGACAAGATAGTTCAGCAGACTAAAGCATCTGCTTAGGCAAGCTTAGGTGAGTGAAGGAGCCACTCCGATTCCCAGCACAATGTGCGGTGCCAGCCCCACCCCCAGGGCAGGCTGAGCTGGCCACGGAGTCCTGGCTGTAATGGTGGACACCCATAAACCCAGCACTGAAGAGGCTGAAAACAGGTGGATCACTATGAGTCTGAGCTACATAGTGAGACCCTGTAACAACCAAATACATTTTTAAAAGTTTAAAAAATAATATGTGATTAAGTGTAGAGGGGTAAATTTAAGAATGAAGGAAAAATGATGATAGACTGTAGTAACATAGAGATAAGAATGAAGGCCATTTGGTGTCTAGATGTGGTGAGACATGGACCAGAGTCCCGGGAGGGCTGCCTTCTGTTGCTTGGGAGTCTCAAAAAGCTCAGGCTTGGAGTTGCAGGTGGCGGCTCCTCCTGCGGGTGCCCTGTCCTTGAATTATAGACAGAGCCCAAGGAGGGCTGCCTTCTGTTGCCTGAGATTCCCAGAAAGCTGGGGCTCAAGGTTGTGGATGGTGGCTCATCCCAGTTGCCTGTTCTTTGTTTATCTGCTACATGACACCAATGGTTGCCTCCTTCCCTGCTTAAACTATTATTTGTTAGCATTTGCATGAGCTACATGGTCTGGACATGTCTGGAATATGCTGTGTCTATTAAATTAGTGATTTATACTCCTTAGCCTTTTTTTAATGCTAAATAAAAAGAAGAGTCTTCTGAGGCTCTGGGCTCACTGAGGAAGACAAACTCGGTGAGTCCTCTGAAGCTACATTCATCTGGTCTTCTCATTGTTTCCTTCGGCACTGGACAAAAATCATACTACAATAGACTGAAACAAAAATATAAGTAAGAGACAGAATAGAAAAAGAATCAGAAAACAAATCAGCAAAAAAGAATAAAATAAAATAAACCAAAATTCCATGGCCTTCCAAGTTGCGCTGCCACCTTCTCCAACTTCTGCTGTAGTCTATAATTCCCTTGGGTTAGATGAGGAGGTACTGTGGGGTGCCCTTTGGCCCCTATTTCCAGGCACGTGAAGACTGCCCAGGACTGCACAATCCTGAGGTGCAGGGCTGTTTCATTACCCACACCTCTCTAACTATATGTCATGTGGGCTGGGTTAGCCATTGCATTCATTATGTGCCACTGTAGTTTCTAATTTTGTTCCTGGTAGCTCTAGTTGAGGAATGGGAAGAAAAGGAAAGCAAAAGAAGGGGGGGGGGGAGAACCTGACTGATTGTCAGGGAGTGAACAATTCTGTGTTGGGAGAATTTACTTCTGGACTGGAGCACCTTCAGTGCAGAGGGAGGCAGAAGAGGCAGGGGAGCTTATCTCCCAAGTCCATCCTGTCTGGCTGGACTTAGCCAGGCTGTTTTATTACATCATTTTTTCTTCTTCTTTTTCATATTCCAAGTATGGTAAGCAGTCATTCGGATATGGCAACCCACTGGCAGCTCATTGAACTGGTTGGCCATTTTATTAAATTTTTGTCTATGTTTTGCTTTATCTCTTAGGCAGATTGATTCTAGTTTTAGTTCAGGGTGCACATGTCTTCGTTTTCTTCCAATTGCCTCTGGTTTTGTAGAATGTCTCTGAGTAGCTCTGAGTGAGGCTCTTCTTCTATCCAGCCAGAATAGTGTCCTATTATTCTTTATTTTTAAAAAGTTTGTCTGCCTCTTTTCTGCATGACAACTAACAATATCTTGGGGTCATCACTAGGAACACCTTCACCTTCACCTGTTGCCTAAACCCCACATTCTCTGTATAGACATTTACTCACTCCTGCCCAAGTAAATTTATGTTAGGTAAAACTTAAAACTGGAAAGATTCAAAGACCCACAAAAATCTGAATGTAAAATATGGGTTTAATTTTCTTTTCTCCCTATAACACATATTTTTTATTTCTGTTGAAATAGAAGCACACTGGTTTAAGTTGAATAACCAACTCATTACAAGCTAACTCCTGACAGTTAGCAAAATCTCTCCTTTACTTCAGTTCCAAATTCTCCAAAGTTTTCTAACCTCAAGCCCTAAGACTTGGGATTAATACAGACAAAGTCAGATTCAGTAGGTGAACTCAAATTATTTATGCAAATGCATATGCATAGTCAAATGTGAGAACTGATATGCAGGATTAGGCATTCAGCTCTGTGATATGTTAGCATTACTTCTGGATTATCTGCTCCAGAGTGACCAAGTATCTCCTGCTACCACTTATACAATAGGGAGATTTCATGGCCAATATAGAGAGCAAGGGCATCTCTTCTCATTGCTCAGTAAGCCACCCAGTGGGACAAGCTGGGGCAGGAAATAGGCCTGGTATGTCAACCTCTTTCCCTCTCCATCCTCCAGTAACAGTGAAAGGAAAGGACACATTCAGGTCAGAATTCACTTCCTGTAACAGCTACAGAATGGAGTCTTTTTGTGGCCTGAAGCAGAGATCACACTTGACCATTTCAGAAGATGTTCTGTAGAGCAGCAATGAGCACATTATTTTGCAGTCACTCACCCAGGTAAGACAGTTGTCCTCAGACTGAAGGGTAGGACAATCTTCTCTGTTTATAAGACCCAACTTTACAAATCCATTCAAAGCTTTGGAATATCCCTGAATCAAGAATAAGAAGAACATGAAATATTTTCATCAAAGAACAAATTGTAAGCTTTCTTAAAGGGGAATCTACCGTGCTAACTAAGACTACAGATTGTACTGTTGTTTGTATTGTTGATATAGATACAATTATCTCCAAGCTCAAAGTGAGGTCAATAATATCACAAAAATTCTACCAGTTTATATAAGAGAAGAGAGCTGCCAAAAGTTGGTCTTTACTTCTTTTCTGGGTGCCATGTGAATGGTGTTTTCTGGCAGCCTAAGGGCAAATGTCTATATGAGCTGTATACTATCAATTCAGCAGGAAGCTTTATCATGGAACAGTCAGTTTTGCTCTTTCTTAATGGAAGGGGGAACTTACAGAGCTGATAATCCTTTTTTCATGAAAAGCCACTGTTCTATACAAAGTTTATAGGGTATCAGGAAAAGAAGCTAACATCAAAAATATTTGTAAAACATAGATTTGATCACATTACCACCAAGATAAAAATTTTTGTGAGAGAATACCTAAATATGCACAAAAATCAAAGATATAATCATATAATACACACACATATATACATCAACTTACATATATATGCAAAATAAAAAGGTCTTAGACACAGATAAATGAAACAAACCACCAGCCAGCCTCTGAATGTCAATATCACAGAAATATCTCTATTCATACACTATTGTTTTTCCCTTATCCCACTTCACACGTGAACACAACTCCTGATTCTTCCTTTAGGTAATGGAGGAAGTCAGGGTGCACTGTAGGTAAGGAAGTGGTATTGCCAAGTAGTGTCATATGGAGAATGCATATAAAGAGGGCTGGAGCAGGCCACTGTGAGTGGTGCATGTGTATGGGAGCCACAGGCACTTAAAGACAAGAGACAGCAAGCTGAAACCAAGAGGACATGAAGAGTCTCCACTGGTCAACTGTATGACTTATAGCTTCCATAAAACAGAAAATATAGGAAATGGATACTGGGTAACACACACTAGACAGATCGTCTCTATGCCTTTAGCTGGGAGCCTTCATATACACAAATCTGAATTCAGCTTCCAATTGTTAGAAATATAGGTATTTTAGGTGATAAAGCATTGTAATGGGTAGAATGGTATCATCCCTGAAAATTTATGGCAACCTCAAGTTTCAGACTATGGCCTTGTTTGCATACTTTGAGATAGAATATTAGTTAAGAAGTTCAATATCAAATCAGCCTGGACTTATGGTGGAGCCTAAATCTATTGACTTATTCCTTAAACGAGGAAAGGATGCAATGAGTCAAGGTGCTATTATTTTTTCAAGTGACATTATTATAGACAGCTAAGTTGGGTAGAAATATTATAGGCAGTCAGACAGGGATAGGCCCTTGAAAAAGCCAGTTCAGAAAAACAGGACACATTACAACTGTGTGTGGAGGCACATGTATTTAAGGCCAGCCTTCCAGACCAAGACTAATGACATGGTTAGATACTTCCCCAAAACGTAAATAATAATGGTTGATTCTCTATATAGACAAGTCACCTAGGCTGGGGATCAAGACCACCTTGATCCACCCCTTCTCGAAAGATCCTTGTACTTTCCATGCACACTTGCCATGTGACTTACTTCCTCATTAGATCAGTATTATCTAAACGTCTATAATTGCAATCTTATTTGTTGCCCATATTGCCGCCCCACCGTATACCCACCTTGTGATTTTGTACTCATCTCTTGATTTTGCACTATAAAAATTTCTTTGAAAAGCGGTCTTATGAGCAACCCACTTTCCAGGTCTCTTCCTGGCTTCCTCTCAGGCAGGGGTATCCTTTCTTGGATAAATATTTCCTATTCTTACTTACCTTTGTCCCTCAGAATCTATTCTTCACTTTTGGGGACCATGAGCTTGGCATATGGTACATCTTACAGGTTGGGAGTTAAACTGTTTCTCTTCCATCATCTGGATGTCCTATATAATTTTTATATCCATGTGCAGATGGAGCAGAGACTGGAGTAATAGGACCACAACCTAAGCTTCCAGTAGGCACCAACTTGCCCATACCTTGATTTCTATCCCTCTGAACAGTGCTAGAAAAAAAATGGTTATTTGAGACCGTTCATTTTGTAGAACTTTGCTATGCTGGGAAACTATTACAAGTGTTGTCTTGATATGATCATACTTGAAATTCTCTTTTGCAGTATAGAGGATATTTGTCTTTGTCTTTTGGTTTTGTAGCCTTAATTTTGTATTTAAAAACATTTTTCATGTTTGCTCTAGGAAATCCCCTGTTACCCTGTCACTTTCCCCAGCCACAGTTCCTGTATTTCCAGTGGCACTGATTCCATCTTAAATTCTAGAAATGTAGGCAAAAGCTAACTGGCATCTTTCCTTCCACTGACCTAAGAGAAAAAAAAAAATCACCAGTAATGAGAAAAGAAATCATATTTTCATCTGCTAGAAATATATAGTTTTTTTCATTCCAACTGAATTTGAACTTAATGAACTTAACAGACTACAAGAAGCTAAGGCTGAGTGGCACCATGCTAGACTTTATATTTCAGTGATTATTGGGAAGAAAGGGTAAGACACAAAGAGAAATGGTAAGCTCACTTGACCCCAAAGAGTCCTGGTGAGGTCACGTGACCCCAAGTCTCATTACACCTAAAGCTGATCACCAGCCTACTTGCCAACTCTAAAGAGTCAACAAAGTGCCTTCTGCTAGTATGCGTTGGGTCTCCTAAAATAGTGAAATGGGATTTCTAAGAAAATTGTCCTCAACTTGTATATCATATTTGTATTACTAAAGAAAATTAAGTGCATATGCCACTTACACTGAAATTGGCAACATGCTTAACCTAAAATACAGCCACTTACCTTGTATCTCAATGTCCCCCGCAACACAGTGTGAGCAGATGGGATGCCGTAAATCTCGGCATACCTGGTGCTGTCTCTGTTGGGATAGCCTTCCAGATTCAGTCCTGGGAAGTAATCCATGGAGGTGACAGCATCCAGAAAGGAGACCCCACCTTCAACATTCACGACCTAGGAAATGTTGGAAAGGCACAGTGGCATTACAGACTTCCACTTCCCTAAGGGCTTATATTGATGACTCAAAACAAACCAATAGAAGTTTTAAAAAATTACCAAAACCACCATAAGCAGCAAGTCATAACCAAGGAGTTTCACTGTTATAATAATATTGACTTTCTTCCAAGCTTTTTCCAAATCTTAAAAAGTATTCAGTTTTTTAAAACAAAAAGTCTTCCTTTCTGTTTTTACTCCTGGATAAAATAGCACTGAATTATGGTCCACTAATTTGCTTAAAAAATTAATAAACTACAAACAACATACATTTATTTAAATAGTTTCTGTGAGCAAAGACAATGACAATATTCTCTCACTTCTATTTCACTCACTCTTACTCTTATTCTCTCTCTTTTTCTCTTTCTCTCTCTATGAAGCTTGGACTCAGATGCTCTGCACTGAGATATATCCCCAGTCTGAATTATTTTTTCATTTTGAGATAGTGTCTCACTAATTCGCTAAATTGCCCAGGATAAGCTCAAATTTGCAGTCCTCCTGGCTCTGCCTTTGACATTGATGGGATATAGACATACATCACAGTCTAGCCTTCCCTCCCTCTTTACTGCTAAGCATATCCTTCTGAGCCCTACAGTAGGAACTAGATTTACACAGTTCATTCACACATCCAGAATTTACTACATACATACTACATATATGTGGGGAAATCACAAAATTATTAGAAAAACAAGCATGTCAAATCATTTGTAATACCTGCCTTCTTTTCACTCCTATTCATTGAAAAAACATTTCCTGAATGTCTACCAAGTGCCAAGAACTGAGACAGAAGAACTATAAGGAGCTCACAACCCAGATTAGCCTCCAACATTGCCAGTTTCACTGGTGGCCCACTGCAATTGTGGAACACTGGACTGTGTATGCATCTGCTTCCTCTTAGTTTAACGAGAAGAATTTTTTTCTTTCCTTACCAGGTTAGTACATCAAGTTTCCAGTGTGTTCTGGGGATGGTGAAGGGCAGAACAAGACAGAGGCCAACAGCATACAGTGAAAGCCCAATAAGCACAAGCCCTACTCCTGATGCTAATGAGAACTTTTACATAAGTGTTAAGGAGAGGAGTTGAACTTCTGATAGTAACGTCTTAAGTTTTATGCAATTACTGGGCTCTGCCACCTTAACAATAAATTACCCAATTCCCTCACCTTTCTGTTGTTGTTTTTGTATCAGTCCTCTTACTCATACAGGTTCCCCAACGCACAGTGAAGTGGTTTTTTGTCTTTCGTTTTAATTAAAGAATAAAATTTACTTTTGTTTTTTCTTTTAATTTTTTTTATTTTTAAAGAATACAAAATAGTAATAGAAACAATAAACAGCACTGGAAATTATGCAAGATTTCACTAAACAAAGTAATAAGAATTCAACAATGGTTGCTGTATCATATGATGCTATCTTCAAATTAGTTGTTCAGATCACCAATACAAACATGTAAGATTCACTTAAAGAAAATAACAAAGCAAAACAAAATAACAAAGAAGTTACAAGAAATTCAAAAGAGAAAGAAAAAAATCAGAGTAAAAAAATGTGAAAGGGAAAGAAATGGTTCAATGGGAAGGACAAACTGCGATGATCATTTTGAATTCCAACAACCTAAACACACCAATTAAAAAATAGAATTTATCATACTGCTTCTAAAACAAAAATAAGTCCAATTTATACATAAGAAGATATACAAATTAAGTAAATAGAGAAAAGTATAACACATCGCCATTGATTTTTTTTTTTTTGTCTTTTTGACAGAATGATGAGAATCAAAAGACCAGCAGAAACTGACCATGCCATTCTCCAAACTATTCTGCCTGTATACCTAAATATATTATTTTCCTTTCTTTTGCTTGTCTTTTGCTTCTAATTTATTTTTGTTGTAAGGTTTATGGTTGTCCTTTAGATAATAAAAAGCATTCAGGAGTGAGAACTCTGGGTTTTGTCCTGGTTGCACTGTTGGAAATCATCTCTGACCACATCTCTAAAGCTGCACAAAGCAATACCACAAGAGGCTGCTTGGTACCAAAGGAACTTAACACAGATTTAGAGAAGTTTTCACAAAAAAATCTTGGTTTAAACTCATTAATTCCTGTATCATATCAGTAGATGGGCTCCACATGTGCCTTGGTGTGAGGGAGAAAATGAAAGCTCAGGTATACATGGCCGAAGTCCCAGAGGCAAAGGCTGACGTCATCTGCTGTGTCCCGATGGGTCAAGTCTCACCATCCACAACTCTGACTGAATCATAATGGGGTGAGAGCTGTTTCCTATTAATTATTCTGTAACTGCTCTTGGTTGTCATGTAAGCATTTCCAAAAATGGTCATTTATGCTCTTGCTTAAAAAGAGTTTCTTGTAATAGGATTCTAATATTTAAAAGAAATATATGTAATAAAACAAGCGAATATTGCCCTTTAGAGTCTCTATAGGTACCTGACTTTTATAATTCACAGCAATTTTAAATTCCTGCTTGCTTATGTCAAGGTCAGGAGAATTTTTTAAAAAGAAACATTCAATAAAAAACATACTGTCCCAGCCATCCACTAACCAGAAATAAATCAGCTAGTTCATGAGTCTATCATGAAATTCTTGGGAAGAAAAGCAGAAAATGTAAACCAAATGGTAGTACTTCATTCAGAAAAGACTGACGGCTGGCTAAGCAATGTGAGCCAAAAATTACAGGGTGGATAATCATTACCATTTGATATCAACTCAGAGTTGCATTTCTAGTCACATGTCATTGTTTAAATAATTTATCTTGTCATCTTTAATATTACTAATGACTTGGATGAAGACAGAAGGATAAATTTATCTCTTTTGTGGAGAATATCTATTTCTTCCTGTTGTCATAATGCCCATTCTTATCCAAGACCCACACCCAAAAGAAATAACAGCACATTACTGTTTTACCAGGTTTTTCTATATCCAACTCACACACACACATACATACACCACACACACACACCCCACATACACCCTTTCCAGTCACTGAAAATCAAGGTCATGTGTTAGGAAAATCATTCATATAATCACAATAAGCTTGATCAGTAGAGTACCAGAGAATTTAAGATCTATAGTACATATTTATTTACACATTCATTTATTCAGGTCCTACTGCCTGCCAGGTGCTTCATACACATTTCTACGTAATAACACATTTTTCTGATACACAAAGTACGAAGGCCAACTGAAGGTGAATATGAGCCCAGTTCTACTTGACAGAAGTGTACGATACTGTGCCATGCTCACCGTCCTTTTAAATGTGCTTATTTTAGGAGCGATACTCTGGCACAGGTCTTGATACAGTATAGCAGCTCAAGAAACACGCCAATATCAAGAGAACAACTGAAATTGACTTAAAATATGCAGACTGGGAATCAATTTAAAAGTTAGAAATAACTGGCTGGAATTTTCTTCAAGGATACATGCTGAGACACATTCTAATCCATAGGTTACTTTCCCATTGTTGAAAAGTTTTGGGCTGGGGAGATAGAGCTCAGTAGAATAAGTGCTTGCCTGGCAAGCTCAAGGGCCTGAGTTCAATTGCTGGTCCCGAAAGAAAAAATAAAAAAGCTCTAAAACTTCAATTTAAACAGAAAATAAGTCTCTTGGCTTCCTGTTATAATTCTGTGAATTATTTCAGGCCTGCACCATAAAAGAGGGCAACGGTGTCAGGGGACATGGAAGGGCAGAGTACAAGAGAGGTTTTCAGAAATACAACAATGTAGTTTGAGAGACAGATAGATACACTTGAGCTGCTGGGTGAAGAGCAGAACACCCAGCACATTGTTTGATACAGACAATCACTTTGACTAAGGTCAGATGAAGGAGTGGTGGATAGAGAGGCAGATAGAGAGGCTGAGTGGTCAGGAAAGACACTGTCTGCGATGGGAAACTTGAACAGGACCTTGAATAAAGTATCATTTTGACAAAGAAAATAGAAACATCATGCTTTCTCTTCAAATATTCCGTAATATTCAGAGAAATGTAAAAATCACTCCTTTTTCCAGAAGGAGTTCAGATTGAAAAGGTAAAACTTTGAATTCAACAAATATGACTTCCGTTGGGGCCCAGCAGGATGGCTCAGTGGTCTAAAGCACCTGCTTAGGAAAGCTTAGGTGGCTGCAGGGACCGCGGTTCAATCCCCGGCACTACATGCTGTGCCAGCCCTCCCCTCAGGGCAGGCTGAGCCGGCCATAAAAATAAATAAACAAAAGTTCTGAAACAAGAAAAATAAATAAATAAATTTTTTTAAAATTCTTAAAAAAGAAACAAACAAATATGACTTCTGCTATCTGGATATAACCTCTCTCTTTTTCCTGGGAACTCATAAACATTAATTTCTGAACTGACAGGATGCCTCTTGATATGCTGCTAGGCAGAACACAGTCTATGCGACTTCATGGGGGTCACATGGCAAGAACTTTACCTATGAGCTGCGCTGAAGATGCAGAGCCACAGGAGCGAAACATAAACTGGAATCAGGAAAATGTGGCAGCATCTAATAAAGTTAAATTTTGATATAAAACAAAACAGAAACTCTGCAAAGCTTGTACAGTTGTTCTTCTCTTCAGAGAAGGACCCTGGAGCTCATACAGCCAGTGGCGGCACACCGTCACAGTCGTGATGGTGCCAGGGCCCCTAGCACAAAATCCCTGATTCTTTCCTCCAGGCCTATTCCACTCACTCTTCATTCTTACCTTCCTTATGGTTTCCATGGCCTCGTGAAAATGATTTTGCCCACACTAAGCAGAAATTTTTCCACCTTTCACATGTTAATTTGTAATGACCATGGGCCCTTCTCTTTTCCAAGATTGCAAAGGTAGAAGAAAACAACAGGAGACAGGTTACAGCATGTGAGAGAATGTGTGCTTGGCAGACTGAGATTCTGGCCCAACTATTCATGACTCATGGAATTGGAGCGCAGAGTGGCAGTGCTCACACGACACATGTGTGGACTGACATCCGCAGACTTGGTCATGGCATGACCTTGGTGACACTGACAAGAGTGGCAGCCCTCGGATGCATCCTTCTGCTGTCAGCCTGAACTATCCCACTTGCTTAGCAGTGCTGTAAGCTGTGGTTCTCTGATCATTAAATCATTTGTTCTCAAATTCACCTGTACATCTGAATCACTCTGGGAGAGTTTAAGTATTTAAAAGAATTTCTAAAGAAATGCATTGCATGTTATCCTCAGTCACAGTCTTTCATGCCTGTGATGTTCAGCATCGCTCTTGGACATGGCTGCACATGGAATCATCAAGAGAATTTAACCAGAATGGATTCCTGGACTCCGTCCCCGAAGAGTTGATTTTGCTGGCATTCAAGATTTTAAAAATCTCTCAGGTATTTTTAGTTATTTATTCCAGAGTCAGTCTTTCCTGACATAAAGCAATCAGGAAAAGGGAGAAAAATGCAACTATGGGGTTAGTTAGACACAGGCTTCAGTTCCAGTTGATGCTTTGTACAGTCTCTCTGAGCTACAGTTTCCTCATTACATGGTGAGAATAATGCTAAAGTCAGAAAGTTTTTAGGTTCTTTCACACAGTAGCTTGGGGAGAATTTTCATTTTCTTTTTCTGACAAAGCCAACCCTCCATTCCAAGAGCCACTCTCATCTAGCTGTGAGCTCTCAGATGTCAGGAACTTCACCCCGTGTTTGTTGCAAAGTCCAACACATGACAGGCAGAGGGTGTTTTATTGGGATACACTGAAAGGAGACCAGTATTTACATGCACAGAGAAGAAGAGTAGATTTTCAGAAACAGTTTATGAGAAGCCAAACAGGGAAAGATGAGGAAAGGCTCTGCTAGAAACCGTCAGAGCACACTGAAAGGGCCTAAGATGAACTCAGGGGAGCAGGTAGGCAGCACAAGCATTCCTGAAAGGTCTTGGTACCAGGGAGAGTTTCAATTTCATTAGGCAGTTACTGAAGGTTTACATTTCTAAAGCCTCCACCAGGCCATCTCACCTTTCCGTTGAGCAGGTAGGTGGCAGGCTGCATTATGTTCAGCAAAACTCCCATGGGACTCCAGCTAAATTTGTATCTCAAAGGATTGTCTGAGTGCTCAGGTGCTGGAAGCCCACCACAGTAGGAAACGTAAGACTCAATCTGCAAGTTTAAAGAAAAATCAATAAATACATTAGGGAGAATCAATATAAGCTAGGAAAAAAATGTATTTAAGTCACTAAGGACAACTATATGACTGGGGTACATGGGAGACAGTCCTCTTCTCAATGTTACTACAGTTTTCAAACATATATCCTTAGTGCTAAACCTAGCCCATTAACTCAGAATAATAATATGTATGTATATTATGTAGTATTACATATTATATATTGTATATCATATATAAACACATACATACACACACAACAAAAAAGAATAAAACCTATAAACCTAGTGGTCAACCTTTTACTGATTTAAAAATTCAACATTAGCTCAATTCTTCATTAGCTCAGTTCCATCATTATTTTTTTTTATTTTTTATTTTTATTTATTTATTTATTTTATTTTATTTTATTTTATTTTATTTTATTTTTTGGTATCAGGGATTGAACTCAGGACCCTGTGCTTGCCAGGCAAGCACTTATTCTACTGAGCAATCTCCCCAGTCCAGTTCCATCATTATTAAGCCAAAAACTATAATAGCAACTATTTTTCTAAAAGCTGGTTGCTATTTAACATTCAAATATTATTCCATCCTACATACATGTGTGTATTTGCAGAATTTTATTTGAAATTCCTAATCAAGGAGTGAGTTAGAATATAGCAAAACTCTTTTATGGAAACTATAGAAAGATCACTTCTGTATCCAACAAGCTGGACCTCTCAAAGTGTCCCTCTGTGGCTACCACCTGGGCTCACCGTGGCTCCCACTTGTTTGGCCTTATCAATTGTATCCATTGCCAACATATGATCAAGGCCAGGGTCCAATCCCAACTCGCTGATGACCGTGATGCCGGCCTCTTCCACACTGTCACAGGTGGAGAGCAGAAAAGGACAATGAGACAGAGCACAGAAATGAGGCACCACAACACGTCTGAGTTGGAAAGGGCTGACACTCACCTCTGTTCTAGTTCTTTTAGTGCTGGTGTGATGTAACTCGCTGTGACCATGTTAACTTTGTTAGCGATGCACACCTTGGCCACAATAGGATGGAGCACATACGGCAACAAGCTTAGAAAGAGAAGCAGAGACTAGGCAGGGGCTCTTCTCCAACCTATCCTATGAATGTTCCTTGAACCACACTCATGTTGGTCTTATGCCACTGATGCAATGAAGTGATTCTCTCAGCCATGACCAATGATGTTGTACACTAGAAAAAAACCTTCATTCTGTTGTCTAAAAGCCTCCACCATGGGCCTCACTTGACTTTTTCCATATTTTCCATCTTGTTTTTCACAAGTCATGAACAGAACCACAGAAGCTACTGTCATTCTCTACTAAAAGCCTTCACCTTTCTGTTGTGGATCGTTCTTCCTGCACCAGCCACTTGGAGGCTTGTCACACCCACACATTCTGGATCAAGTCTGACCTCCTTTCTAAAAGGATGGCTAGAAGGAGCTAAGGTGATGAATCCCATGCAGTATGGGATCCCAGGTGACGATAGGCAGAGAGCAGGATATAACTGGAATGAAGGTGTGTCTGTAAAGGAACCCAATTACCTAAATGGCTGTAAACATTATATGCCACCCAAAAAGAATAAAAATTGGGAGAGGGGAATTAAAGGAGGATGGAGGGAAGAAAGGAAGGGACTGAAGAAAGAAGCAAGGTGTAGTGTATACAGGTACCCACTCCCCAAGATGACTGTAAGCTGTAGGTGCTACAAACATGTACTAATAAGATAAAATTGTAAAAAATGCCTAAATAGTTATCTTCCTCCTAGAACTTTTTACAGATTCCTCCAAAGCCAGATCTCCTTCCTCTGTAACCACCCAATTAATTTTTATAGTATTTAATGGACTCTATTCCATTCATCCTTTTATTTTCATGGTTTTATTTCTTGAATTCCCTACTAAGAAATAGTGTTGTTGTTCTGTTTACTTCCACATTTCCCCAGTGGCTGCCGCAGAAGCATCAAACTAGATCAGGCGGCTTATATGTTGCCTTCAAAGCAGACTCTAAACACAACCCAAGGAAAAACTGACTCATAGCATAAACTGCTGCATGGCTAAGAGAGTGGTGAGCAACAAATGAAGCTGCAGCCATGACTTTTCGAAAGTTTTGCTTTGCTGTTTTAATTTTCATACATGTTGATATGAATGAGTACATCCATATTCTATCCAGGGAGTCAGTAACCCTGTAGAATACAGAACAATATTTACACTCTGCTAGCTTATGGCCCCTCGTGAATTATACCTTGATGCCTCCCCAAAGTCTCATAGGCTTATAGAGGGGTGCTGGAAAGGTGATGGGATGATGGAACAGGGACTCTCGCTAGTGCACTAGTCCACTGATGGACGGGACGTTGGGAGATGAAGGCTGCGTGGAGGAGGAGAGCTGCTGGGGGCGTGGACTGCAGGGCACATTCCCCCACACATCTCTCTCGGTCTTCCTGCTTCCCACTGCTATGCCTTGACCATTTCTCCTCTGCCATGGCCTCTGCCATGCTGCCCTGCCTTGGAGCCAGCCGACTGTGGGCTGAAACCCCTACAAACGGTGAGCCAGAATCAAAAGCCCTTCCTCCTTTAAGTTGCAGGTGTCAGGCATTGTATCGCAGAAATGAGAAGGTCTCTGACACTGCCTATGGGCTACAGCAATCTACATGGCGCCAATGCAAAATTAATACTAATATAAAAGTACCATGCTGTGTCACCATGTTTATCAAATTTACCACACATACTTATGTGCAGTGTGATAACATGAATTCTTCCTGTTTTAAAGACCCAATAGAAGTCTAGCATATCTGAGTTTAAGTTAGAATTTCTTCATAATCATGTTGCTGCTAGGCAGGATATATTAATCATCAGTCACTTTCTGCCAAGTAAAAATTGATTTACATAGAGTCTGTCTAAATTGAGTAATGATATAAGGGCACTGGTGAGTCTATATGTAAAGATATTGGGAAATAATGTACAACTTGCCACTTGCACTACATTTCCTTTCATTTTGTCTGTTTTCCAAGCCTCTGTGTTAAGCTGTAGATCATCAAGCTTCCTCTAACTGTACCAGTTAATCTTACCTAATGATAAGGCTATTGAGTAGTCACTAGGAGGAAGAAGGCAACTTGCTTCCTCTCATCTTGGAAAAATTATACTGTAAGCACAGATGACTATTCTCATTTTTTTACATTTCCAGACCAAGTTTAATTACAGCATTAATTTCATATATTTCTGTAAGTAGAAGTTAAACACACATTATTTTTAGGTATTGGAATTGAACCCATAACATTTCAAACAAAGCTACATCCCCAACCCTCTTTTTTTAATTTTTTTTTTTAATTTTAAGATAGGTGTTGCTAAGTGGCTAAGTTGCCAAAGCTGGGCTTGAACGTGTTTCTCCTACCTCAGCCTCCCAAGGTGCTGGGATTATAGGCATGTGCCACTGTGCCCAGCTCTGGAGCTTTATTTATTTTCTATAACAGTAATCACTAGATGTTAAGATCTGTTCCCATGATAAGACTTAAAATGTTCATATAAGTGGAGAATCTACTCATTTTTCTATGTTGAAAGGACAAAAAAAAAAAAAAAATATGTGAAGCATGAGTACTGCACATTTCACATCCAAAAGCTCACAGGTAGTCATGAAAATAAGATGCTAAAATGTGCCTAGCAGCATGGTTTGGAACAGCCAAGATCTAGAGACAAGCTAGGGAGACAGGTCAGTGGTCTGAGACCCTGCTTGGCAAGCGCAGGAACCAGGTGTGATTCCTGGTACCATAAGCCATGCCAGCCCCAGAACCAGGCGTGGTGGCGCTTGCCTTTAATCTCAGCACTGAGGAGGTGGAGACAGAAAGATCACTACTGGAGAGTCGCTACAATCTGAGCTATGTAGTGAGACCCTGTACCAAAGGAAGAAAGAAAGAAAGAAAGAAAGAAAGAAAGAAAGAAAGAAAGAAAGAAAGAAAGAAAGAAAGAAAGAAAGAAAGAAAGAGACAGAGAGAGAAAATAATAACAATAATTTTAAAAATCATCCCAATATCAATCAACAATCAAATGAATAATAACAATACATTCATATAATAAAATAATGCACAGTAATGAGATAAACTACAATTATGCACAAACCAAACAACTCACAGAATACTGAATGAATGGAGAGAGCTATAAATGAAGATGTACTTAAAGATTCTAGTTATATAAACTTTTATAACAGGCGATTATTAATGTGTGTGTTAGAACTAGAATAACATTTACCCTTGTGGATAACAGAAAGGGGCACGAAGAGGGCTTCTATGATATCCTCTTTGCTGAGGTGAATGATGACTACAGAGTGTGTTCTTTCTGTAAAAATTCATGCAGCTACACACTGATGTTTGTGCCTGCTTTGGATGCATATTTCAGGTTGAAAGTTCATGAGAGATGACTAGAAGACAAGAAAGGGGAGGAGAGAGGGACAGAGGAGAGGAGACAGTAGAAGAAGAAGGAAGGGAGAGAGGAAAGAAGGCCTACTGAAGGGGAAAAGGCAGAGAGAAGAAAAGAGAACAGAAATAACAGAAGTACGTGGCCCGTATTTCTTGCCAGATACCTGATGACAAGGTCCTGTGTTGCGACCAAGGAGCTCAGCTTTCCTTCTTGTTTAGCAATGTCCATGCTAACAGGATTAATATTGTATTTCTTGCTTAACTGCTTAATTTGACTCGTCATGTCAGAGCCTATTTCAAAAATAAAAACATCTGTTTTAGATTTCCTGCCACTAGAAAAGGAGAAATACACATTCTAACATCACACACACACACACACACACACACACACACACACACAATAATAATAATTTTTCCAGTTTTAAAAACAAAGTAGTCATCTAAAATGTGTAGGGCCCACATGTTATGAAATTAGTTTTTCTTCTTCAAATATCAGGACTTATTTACCTAATGTTATTTCTATATTGTTGTCTCTTGACAGATACTCTAATACAGGTCCAGATACATAGCCAGAGCCAAGAACCAAGACCTTCTTCTTCATATTCACTGAAAGTAGCTGAAAGCGTTCTCTGTTTTTTTTAAAAAAAAAAAAAAAAGAAAGAAAGAATTAAGATTTCTACATGTTTTAAATAACAGAATCTTGCTGTCCTGATATCAGTTCCAAACCTAGCTTGCAAAGTAGCAACCACTGTCCATATTACTTACAACAAGAATCTAAACAGGAGTTCCCTATATTAATATTGAATGTTGTTACTATAATATTTCTCATTATTATAGATTTCATACAGTAAAGAGCTACAGACATGACATCTCTGAGATGCCCTATTGTACAGACTTCCATAAATTCTCAGTACTGTGTGTGTGTGTGTGTGTGTGTGTGTGTGTGTGTGTGTGTGTTTGTGTGGTTTATTTGATATAGGGTTTCACTATGCAGATCAGACTAGTGGTGAGACTCCTGTTTTCAGCCTCCCCATGTTCCACCATGCCTGGACTTCGTAGCCAGCTCAGTGTGCCCAGGGGCAGAGCTGGTGCAGCATGTGGTGCCAGAGATCAAACCCTGATCCCTCTGCTTGAGTAGTCAAGCACTTAGCCTGCTGAGCTATCTCACTAGCCCTTCCCAGTAGGTGCAGACACGGGGCCATTTCTTGGCTTGCTCATGTAAGGAAGCCTTACACCCTATCCTTCCACAGCATGTGATGCACAGTCTTGCCAGGGGCTCTGCACTAGACACTTCTTTAGTCCTCACAATGAAGAGACTGCAACCTGAAGCCAAGACAATTACTGTCCCCATTAGAAACTGTTCTGTGATACAATTTGAAGTTACATGAAAACAATCGAAATCTTAAGTTTGAAATCACACATATAATGGATTTGAGTTTAAAAGCTAAGACTAATAGTAAGAAGTATTTTAATTTTGAAGTTCATTATTTAAACCTGCACCTCTGGGAAGGTGATCTCCACTATGACCTTGAAGTTCTTGACAAACTTTACCCACATTTTACCCACACAATTCACTGTTGCCTAGTACATTTGAGTCAAATTTCTGCATATCACTGTAAAACCACAGAAGTAGCCTTGTACCAGACACTTAAGCAGCAAGTTCTATTGTCAGAATCTTTAGGTCAAGATATACTTCAAGGAGCTGGGGAGATAGCTCAGGGGCACAAGTGCCTGCCTGGCAAGTGCAAGATCCTGAGTTCGATCTCCAGTTCTGCCAAAAAAAAAAAAAAAAAGATGTACTTCAAGCCTTAATCTATGAACCATTTCATTAATAAGTGAGTCAATAAATATTAATAAAAAGTGTTTCCTATCCTATGCCAGAACATAAATACTACTCATAAGAAGACCACTCCTTAACTATAATGCTTCCCATTTCACTTCTGGGTATACTACTATTGTTTGGTTTTGCATATTACTTTAACAATACATTTTATAGTTCATACAACTAAAGCATTACACTGATACACAAATAGAGAATATACAAACAGCTGTCTTCAGTTTGTCGCTTATTTTGTTAAACATGAATAGACCATAGTGGAGCAGATACAAACACAAATAAAAATAGTCTCCTTAGTAAATGATGCTGAAAAAACTGGCTCTTTACATACAAAAAATTGAAACTGAACCCATATTTCTCACTATGTACTAAACTAAAATTAAAATGGATCAAAGATTTAATTATTAAAGCAGAAACATTTAACCTACTGCAAGACAAAAAAGGTAACATTTTGAAGTCATTGCCATGTGCAATATTTTCTGCAAAGAACAGAAATTATATAAGAAATGACAGTAAGAATCAACAAGAGGGATAACATCAAATTAAAAATAGTTCTGCACAATATAAGAAATGACCAACAGGGTAAAGAAACAATCTACAGAGAAAAGATTGACAGCTACTCTTCAAAAGACTAATATCTGAAATATATAAAGAACTCCCCATACATATCATAAACAAGGCCTAATCAAAAAATCCACAACAGTGGACTAAAGCACCTGCTTAGGCACACTCAGGGACTGGGGTTCAACCCCTTGCATGCCATGTCAGCTCCACCCATGGGGCACACTGAGATGGTGACTGAGACTGGGCCTGGTGGCGCACACCTGTAATCCCAGTGCTTAGGAGGCTCAAAATAGAAGAATCACTAACAGTACAAACTGTGTAGTGAGTGAGACACTATAGACCCTGTATTAAATACATTTTTTAAAATGGCCACAGAAATGAGCAGACACTCCTCAGAAGTACTACAAATGAGCAATAAACATACAAAAAAATTCAACATCTCTGACCATGAAAGACATGAAAATTAAAATAATGCTTTTATCTTATGTCATAAAGAATAGTGATTACCAAGAAATATAATGATATCAAATTCTGGCATGGCTGCAGTGAAAAGAAATGCTTCTACATTGTTGGTGCAAATATAAACTAATACCATCGCTCTGGAAAGCAGCATGGAAACTTCTCAAAACTGGCAATCTCATTTCACTGCATAACTCTGCTTCTAGGAGTCTTGTCCAAAAAGCTAAGACTATCATGTCACACAATACATACACATTTACATTTATAGCAGCACAATTCCTAATACCTAAATTTTGGAATCATCTACATGTCCATAAACACACAACTAGGAAAAGAAAATGAGGAATCCATACATAAATGAATACTACCCAGCTACAAAGAAAGATAAATCTGAGACATTTGTAAAAAAATGGAGACATTGATAACGTTTGTGTTAGATGAAATAAACCAGTCTTGTAAGCTGAAGTACATATAGTTTCTCTCCTCTGAGGACCTTAAAATATAAATAAAGACTAAAATCAAAGACTGATAAAAGGAAACAGGAAGATAGGTCTTTTGCAAATGCAAAGGTACCAAAAGTTTAAGCAACAGGGATAAAAGATGTGTCCTGTACATGTAGCAGCTACTATCAGTGAATGCAATCTTTATATGTTATGAACATGAACAAGTAATGATAATTATTAATAAGAAAAGAAGACCTAGAGACAGAGGCACAGAGGTGCATGGAGAAAGGAAAGGGATTAAAAAGGATCAAGATATGCTCAGTACATGAACCTACTGCCTAAGAGGAGTGTAAACACACTCCAAATATGTACTATAAAAAAGAGAGAAAAAAATAAAAAGTTTGATTTTTAAAAATCAGTATGGTACAAAAGAATTACATCATCAACTTAAAAAAAATTAAGTGCAATCAATTGGAAGAAATCAGAATATTCCAAAGAAATGTTAAGGTTTTCAAAGAGCAGTAAAATCATTAATGGAAGAGGAGCCTTAGCTAAGAATTTAAGAGAAATATTCTCTTGCAGACACTGACCATATTATTTTGTAGCACCCTTCCTCTGAGAAGAATTACTGAAGAAAACTACCTCTCAGCATTTACTTTTTTCACTATTTCCCTTCATTTCCATTCAAGATTTATCTCCTACTCATTATACTAAACAAAAAAGTTCAAACCTTTAACTAGAACCCAAACTAATCGCAGCACAGAAAGGGATAATGGGCTCATTCTCCTCTGAGGACATAACAAAACTTGTGATATATTAACCGCTGGAGATAGAACAAAAGGATGCACAAATGGAAACTCTTTCTTCATCTTTTCTTCTTCATATACAAATGTGGACAAGTTATCATAAAGCTGAATGTTGCTATCTTACTCCCCCAGGAAAAATAACGCACACTGGTTGTGGTAGGCCACTTAGTTTGGACTTTTGACATTTATAGTCACTTTATTAACAAAATTAACATGCTAAATGCACCTGCTAAAAACTCTAAATGAAGCTTTTAAAATATTCAACAAATCCATAAGAAGAATGAATGAATAAAACAACAGAGTTTAAGCAGTGCATACCTGCTTTCTCGCAGTTTCTGGATATATTTATATTTATCAGTCAGTAAACCATTGGATGTAATCACTGCCTGAAAGTAGACAATGCAAGACATTCCTTAGTATTCAACCTTTTAATCCTACAAAAAGGGGCTCATTACTGACAGAGAATTAGCAGAGTAAAAAGAAATAGAGAAACAAACATGGACAGAGAATGGGAAAAGAATGACGAAAGTAAAAATGGTAGCAGAGAAAAGTATATTCATGAAAAGAAACTCTTACGACTTACATCTCGCACCACAGGAGAAAAATTCTGACTTTCAAGAGGCTGGGATGCATCCGATAATAACTATGAGGAAAAAGAGATTAGCAAGAGATGAATGATAATGAAAGGGCTCTGCTGTTGTCTGTATCCATATTAAAACATTAAACAAAAAAAAAAAAATGTTTAGGGAACAGTTTTCTAAAGTTCACTGAATTCAAGTAATTGGTAATGGAAACTGCTGTAAACAACCCACTCAGGTCTCAAGATATTAATATTTAATGTGAGTTTCATTTTTAAAATTAAAATTTGATCATAGTAACTTTGGCTTGCTTATGTTCCCCAACCAGTTAAATGTACTATTTGAGCATTCTGTATGCCAAGCTGCATACCCAGTCCTCTCTGAGAACCTCTATACCATTCCAACAGCATAAGCTGTTGCACTGGAAGAAGAGAATGCAGTTTTCTATTCAGCAAGCCTGCCAGCCCTCAGTACACGCCTCCCTCCCAGGTCAACGCTGGTTCTGTGTGAAGGCACATCTACATTTCAGAAGTAGTACAGGAAGCAACCTGACCAAGTAGACTTCAAAGATTGTCTGCACTCTGTCCTCCCTGTCTCACAAGATGCAGCCAGACAGACAACGACAAAGTCCCGTGTTAACATTCTAGCACGCTTGTAGTCTTTCTGTTTTGTCTCAAGGTACTCAGTTTTGTGTACCACCAAGGGTACAGAGTTAAGGGCATATAAGTCAGGATACTTACTTCTTTTTTTGTTTTGTTTTTGTTTTTGTTTTTTAGTATACTTACTTCTAATAGGCAAAGAAGAGCCAGTGAGACAATCTCTCCTCTCTAATCCGAAATTAAGACCTAGACTACATCTAACTAAGAAGAAATACATACATATGATACTCTGGGAGTGAGAAATTTATTTATTGTATTAAATCAAATATTAAACTACACTTATGTATCTAATGCACAAAAAGTATATACTATCACTCATATACAAGTATTTTAAAAATATAGATATGTATAAGCCAAAAGAAACTAACAGTCACTACATCCAGGGTCTCCTACTGTTCCCTTCTTTCATCAAGCTTTGTAGAATTCCTTTCTCAAAAAGACACCTCTGTCCACCCCTGGCCACAAGCCAACACTGTTTGGAGATAATAAAATGAGTCTCTGATGGCACCTGGCACACAGTTGGCCACTGATCTGTGCTGTGCTCTTCCCTCTGGTCATCTGTAAGCCTATTACCATATTTAGACCTCCCCTGGGACCATGGAAATTGTCTCTTACCTCAATTTGTCCCATCTTTCTCTAGTCTAAAACACCAACTTCATTCGTCCTCCTACTTAAAATAATTCAGTGACCATCCATTGCCTTCAGTATAAAGCCTCCAGCTCCTACATGGCATACCAGGTCTTCTACAGTCTGGCCCTACCTCTCCAGCATCTTTTCCATTTGACCCTATAACTCACACTGAATCTTGCCCACCATTGGCCTCTGCTGCCCTCCTGAACAACGACTCCACATGCTTCGGGTTGTAGCCCACAGAGGTCTCATATACTATGCTACCATGCACCCTCTGCCCCAACTCCCTGTCTTCACCCTCCAAGACAGAGATGAGAAACCTCATCCTTTAAGGAGTCTATACCAAAATCTGCCTTCAAACATAACTTAAGGGGACAAGTGGCACCTAGAACCTTACTGTGTGCCTATCACATTCAACAGATGAATTATTGTACATGTAAAAGAAGTATTTGAATTAAAGACATATTTCCCTAAGGAAAGTAAACAGTTATCATGAGTCCACACATAGGATGCAAGTACAGAGGACAGTAAAACTGCTCAACTGGCATATCTGCCTCCCTTTCCAGAGTTCAAATACAGTAAACTGTAAGCATGAAAGTCTTGAGCATCTGAAATATCTAGTCACTTTCACATACAACACTACTAATACCATACTGATGTCCTAAATTATGGTATTAAAATTCTTTCTAGTGTGAAGCTAATGCATTTATACTCAAAGTTGACAATTCAACTTCCACCTTCACTCTGTCTCCATTGCACATCTCCCATTCAACCCAACTCTAATGCAATCTCTCTCACAACCTCACTTGAGTTGGCCCAGTAAGATATGAGTTTTCTCTCCTGTCTTTCTGATGGCAGCCACATCCTACTTTACAGTTCAGTTGGACAACTGTCTCATTCCCTTCTTCAACCTCATGTTCCTGGAGGTCAGAACTGTGTTTTAATTCACTTCATCCCTAGATACAACTTGTTTCAGCAGATACTCAGGAAATGCCTTTTGAATTCAACTGAAACACAACTTTCCCACTGGTCACAGAGTGCCATCCTGTGTTCTGCAATGCCACAGATGCATAGACTGCATGGACAGTCAGCAAAGACTGTCAGAAACAAAAACCAAGGAGGAAAGAGGCAGTGAATATACTCTAAATATAGTTCTCATCCTCTTACTAGAAGAGAACACAGACAATATACTTAGCTATTTAGAGATAAATAAACACACAATCAGCAAAACTACGAGACAGAGGCAGTCACTGGTTTTTCACAGTGCTTCAGGAACAGTGCTTAAAGACAATATTGAGATAGATGGCCAAAAGACAATCCCACTGTTACTCTGTGGAGAGTCATGGTACCATGAAATATGAAGATATGAAAAGTTTTGAGGAACTGGCTTAGTCCTCAGGTATCCAAGGCACACCTCCTGCCTCAGTGGTACCTAAAACCTTCCAATAGCTGTCTGACATTTTTAGCCGTGTGTGGAAATACATACACACTGTTCTGTGAAGTGTACATTTTCTACCTAGCAATGGTGACTAGCTGCTT
>PVJA010007493.1:0-68337 GCA_004027025.1 Myocastor coypus | reverse complement strand
CTTGAGCTCACTTTTGTAGCCCAGGCTGGTCTTGAACTCGCACCAATCCTCCTGCCTCAGCCTCCCGAGCGCTGGGATTACAGGCGTGAGCCACCACACCCGGCTTGCCCAAGCTTTCCTAAGCAGGCGCTTTAGACCACTGAGCCATCCTGCCGGACCCCACAAATTAGTCTTTTATTAGGGGGTCTACTAAGGGATATATGTTAGAGAAATTGAACCACTGAAATGGTAAACATCAGTCTTTGCATTAAAGAGTGAGTGGGTACTCAGCAACCCAGACCGCTCCTTCCTAAAGACCCACTAGTATTTAAAGTCAGTGCAAACTTCATTTAGGGGTCTAGGACTAGGGAATCTGCCGATGTCTACTCTACCTCATCACTTATCATGAGTCCTAAAAAAGAAGCATTAAGAAACAGTAATATTTAAGTTTATTCTCAATACAATCTATTTATGATAATTTAAGAATAGCATTAGAAGTTTATTTAGATAATTCCAACTTAGTTGCACTGATGCCCTGAAAAGAAACTTTATTTGCAACTAAATAACATAAGAAGATTATATGTTAGGTGTGCATCTCATGTTTTGTGATCTGAATTAAATGGTCACAGCTTGAAAAAAACATGATCGTAGCAGCATGTAAACAAAGACAACTCTGGAAATAGCTCTGATGTCTACAATGGTGCAACAGATAATTCTGCATAAAGTATCTCCAATCATAGACAGTATGACTATCTATGTGGAAAATTTTAAGAAAATGTCAAAAAGCTACTACAACTAATTTATAAATTTAGTAAGGTATGAAGATAACATAACCAATGTTTATCTAGGTTTTTTAAATTGGTACATGTTTGTAGTAAATGATGATTACATTCATTGTGTGAAGTTGGAATATATATATATATATATATATATATATATATATATATATATAATGAACATTTCTTAATTCTTTTTAAATCCTCCCCTTTCTGTATCTCTTGGATATCTGTCTGTCTGTCTGTCCATCTGTCTGTCTATCATCTATCTATTGTTCCTTTCAAGGACTTCATGAAGGTACACAAGAAATCACTAGTTTATAATTCATGCCCATAAGCTTAACCCTGAAATCAAGGTAGGCTTGAAAAAGAATAAGAAGGATATGAAAACCAAAGAATTGCATCAAGAGCACAATAATTTTGGAGTATTAGAGCCGTGCACAGTCAGCGAAGGTGATCTTCTTGCTGGTTTTGCCATTCCTGGACCCTAAGTGCTCCATGACTTTGACAATATCCATGCCCTCTATCGTCCATCAAAGACCATGTACTTCCCATCCCCTCACTCAGCCTCAAAAATACTGAAGAAAAACTGAGACTCAAACAAGATGCTTAGGATGAAGTTCTAATCACTCAATTTCTTTCTGTATGTATCCTTGCTACCAGTGGTGCTGTGGTGTGTGAGGTCACTATCTTGGAACATAAACCCTACAATAATTCTGTCAAAGCAGGAAACATCGAAACCAAATTCTTTCTCTCCAGTGCTGCCTCTGGAACTCTACATATATCTCAAAAGAGACACAGCTTGAGGCCTGACCAATGATAGTAATGTCAGGAAATAGGATGCACTCACTGCAGTTGGCTGCTTGTGGCTCTGGGGGTGATAACAGTGACTGCAAAGCCACACTGATCTTTTGTTTCTGTAGGTTGAAATTGCTCTTGTCTGAAATGCTTGGGACCCAAAATGTTTTATATTTCAGATTTTTTTCAGGTCTTAAAACATTCTCATATATGTCATGAAATATTTGATGGGAAGGAACCCAAACCCAATGACAAAATTTATTTATGTTCCAATACATATGTTACACACACACATACACACACAGACACACACACACACACACTTTTGTATAGTGGCTTTAACTATATTTTCAGCGCACATGCATTTCGACTGCAATGTGTCTCATGGAGTCAGGTGTGAAATTTCTGTTTGTGGGTTCATGTCAGCACTCACAATGTTTCAGACTTTGGACTTCCTCTAAATTCAGTGGGATTTGCTTGGGCATCATTCCAGGTGTGGGATCAATACAAATAGAAAGCACACAAGGGCAAGCAAAGTTAAATACAAGTAAACAGACCCTATGAGGTGAAATGTGGGGCTCAGGATAACTCCAGGGCTCTTGCTGGATAGCACAGTGGAGTATTGTTTGTGAAAGATACTGGTTGCTAAGAAAAGGGTTAAAGCCTCACCTGGCAGGCTGTACAGAGAAAAGACCACTGCAAGTACCGCTTTAGCTAAACCCACTGGCTGTTCTTCCTCCTGTGTTCTATTCTTCCCCCGATTCTCCTGCATAGACCCTTAGGTACTCAGTCCTGCAAGCCCAGTCAGGGCTTATGTTGAAAACATTTCAGTTTTTCTCCTGACTTTGAGCAACTTCTGTTATATTGTTAAACATAGATAGGACAGGAAGAAGGAGTTTAAGATAATATCTGAGAAAATAGACAGCTGATAGGTATCACTGTGCAGAAAATAAGTTTACCGTGTTTGAAGAAGTGAGAAAAACTTAAGAATAGAGAAGAAACTCAAGAAAGTGAAGTCTTTCCTTAAAATTATCTCAAGGTTGACATATTTATAAACACAATTAATCTATTACTTTCCACATTGACAACACAATGCAATATGGTATAAATGATTAAAAGATGTTATCACTGGAATATGATGAATCAACATTTTCTCAATAATGACACAGAGCCCAGGCTCCTTCAGTGCTCGTTCTGTGCTATCCTTAGTACATATGTGCTGCCTTGCCTCCTGCTCACATGATGGCTAACACACTACTAGTCATCACATTTTCATTTGACACCATACTAATTAGGAATTGAGGTTGGAACTGAGAGTAGAGGTTATTTTATTTCCCCTACCTTTTAACAAAAGAAAAAAAAAGGTTTCCTAAGTCCTCCATGAGAACTGTCACTGACCAGGATTAGGTTAAATGCCATCTTGTAAACCAACCCCTGTGGAAGGGATAGAAGGTCACATGAGTAAGATCAAACATGACTGGAGTCCTGGGCACATCTTTGCCCCAACTGAATTAAGAGAGCAAACAGGAAAATGGGTGACTGATGGATAAGCAAGTTACCTTCTGTGACATATGGAGGAACAGGAGAATTGATGGTGAGACTACCAGGAACTTAGAGAAGCTTGATAGGGCTCTGGTCTAATAAGTTCCAGAATGGCCAGGTGATGTCCATCTGTCTGATGTGAAGCAAGAGAGGTCTCATTTTCAGAGAGCTGAGAGGACAGTGTTCCTCTTTACCAGCCAAGGTCATGATGGTGTCTTCTGTGCACCAGCCTGATGGACAGGACAAGTCCAGCCAACAACTGGTGTTGACCAATGAGAAGAGGATGTACACTGCTACAGACCAAACAGTGCCCTTTATTCTTCAATGTGTTCCACAAGTACTGAGAACAAAGGATGGGCCAGGCCTTGTTCTAGGCACTATAATATATCACTGAGCAAAAGCAAAAATTTCTTGCTCTCATAAACTTACATTCTAGCATGATCATTGGTTAATTAGAAGGAGTAGCAGATGCTGAGTGCTTTGGTAATCAGATCAACAGCCCCAGGATGGGCTATGGGGTGGGGGGTCACCAGGGTGACCAGGGACATTAGAGGCAGATGCCCTCCTCTTGACAGAGGCAAAGGAGATGGCTGAACAAATACTTATGGGAAGTCCATCTCTAGAATTAGCACCTTCATTTCTTACTCTGTGTACAAAAACTAAGATGATATGCTAGTTCAAGTACTTAATACATTACGTATAAAATATCACTTAAGTGATCTACTTTTGCAAAAAAAGAAGAGATTTTTGGTTCCATCTGAAAGAGTGATCAACCCAGATTTTTTTTTTAATTCGTTGATCTAGGAATGAATAGACCACCTTAAGTACCATGTGGGCTCTGTGGTTTCAGGACCCCACAGAGAGTTGGAGTTCAGCCCTCTTTTGCTTCTTTTAACCAGGTGTGAATCTTGGAAACCCATGTACTCTCTTCTGGACTCACCTTTCTCTTCTCAGATTGCAGGAGCTGAATGATACCAGGGATCTTCTCAGGCCTAGACCTGCCTGGCTCCTGGATGAAGAGGTCATCCTCAGTGATCTGCTGATGGCTTTCCCATGGCTCTTGGGAGGGCATGGTGTGCTCTACTCTGCAGCTCATCAGGAAAACAAGGCTGCCTATGGGTCCTGAAAAGTCACCTAATGAATTAATAGGGTTTAAAATGGCCTGCTAGGTTTTAATTTTCTTTTATAGCAGATTCCCTGGGGTAAAGTGTACTTTACAGTACATAATAAGCACATCGAATATTTTGATTGCAGCCAGATATCTTATTTGGAAGTCAGGTTTAAGCCACATTTCTCTGGTAGGTTTTACTATCAAAATAAAGTAAAATCCTCAAAGGAGTGTTTACACAGACATTAAATCTGTTGGAAGTTCAGAAGTATCTAAGAGTTAAGCATCTATAAATATTTAAAATAGGGTGAAATTAAATATACTAGTAATCATCTTTTTCAAGTTTGAGTAGAGATCTAAAAAAAAAGTCAGGAAAAGTCCTTAGGGACACTTTTATATTAAATCATTAACTTTATGGCCATGTTAGTGACTCAAGCCATGAAAATTGAGACCATGCAACACCCCCCCCCCCATCCATGCACACAATCAGCCCTACCTATGTGAAAAGGCTCATGCTGAGGATGCTGGAAAGTGCCAAGCAATGGTGTGCAGAGTGCCCAGGCTTCACGCAACAGGAGCTTTCTTGCCCAAATCTTTAGGATTCAGTGGCCCTCACTCCTACTACACACATACCCTCACATTTTTCATGCACACCATTTTACTTCATCTTTTCAGAAAAATAGCAATTCCTTGGTCTGTTATAGAGTGGTAGAAACTGAGGTCCCAAGAAGCTGGGTCGGGAACTCTCATCCTTCAAATGTCAAAGCTGTGCTGGAGAAAGCCTTCAGCCCTCAAGCATGAGCGTTCATTCACGTCTTCATGCAGGAACACATTCTATTTGCAGCATGCTCCGCTTAAGGGAAGGCTTCCCACAGCCCAGCCCACTCCTCCCCTCTTATGCAGTTCTGAATGGAGGAAGAAACTCAGAGAAACAGCCCTCTTACTGGTGTCTGTGCCTCCTTTATCTGACGCCCTCTTCTTGTGCCTGTCCTGGGCTACATTGTAAAATTCTCTTTCTTTTCAGAACATTTCAAAAGACATTTTGTTACAAGTGGACTCACGAACAAGAAACAGAATTTTAGTAAGGAAAGTAGAACAGAAAAAAATGATTGGAATATTTTTACCTTAGTGCATGACATTTCTAGTAATCTATATAGAAGGATCCCCCCACCAGCATCCTCCTAAGTGTCTCTTGAAAACCTCAGTGACATATGAGATAGCTACTGACTAATTTGTTCTGGCAGAAAAATGAGTTCACTATTACTGAAAATATGTTTCCTATCACCAGATTGTATTAGGTCATCAAGTGGCTTTTTACTAGTGGGAGGAAGTAGGATTTACCTCCTCTGAAATATTATGGAGAAGAGCAAAATAACATTTTGACCTACCTCAACATTAGCAAAATGAAAACCAGAGTCAATTTTCTATAAGGGGATGTTTTAATAGTTTGCATTTCCATAGCTGTACATCAATTTGAAAATTTTTAAGTCAGGTGAATGAAGAAGGGTACATGAAGCAGACTGAATAAACAACTGTGAAAAGCTAAGTATAAGCAGCTTTCAGCTTAGTGACTGAGATAATGCCATTTCTCTAGAGAGGTTCTAAATATAGAGGAATAATGGGTAGCAGTTTACCACAGGCTCTGTAGCTCCCTAAACCAGCAGGGGCTAGGCACTGAACAGGAGGATTGCAATTTCAGAGGCTGATTAAGGATGCAGCCCTGGCAGGTTCCAATGGGCGTGGCAGGGTGGGGGAGGGATGCCCCTCATTCCTTTCTCTTCCATCCACGAGGAGGCACAGATAGTTGTAGTGTAAACTGCCCATAGGGGTGGTGAGATATGTAAGCAGGAGAGAAGAAAGGTCTTCATTATTCTTTTGGAAATAAAGAAGGATAAAATCCAGCGATCGTAGAGCTTTTCCATTTCTTTATAATTTGTCAGCACAGTTAGGATGCTGGCTTCCTTTCCATAGGTGAGATTACTTCCTGCTGACATCAAGAGGGGGTAGAATGGACAAATGTGTGAAAATGGAAATTAAGCTCAAAGGGTAGCTTTTGTTTTGATGTTTGCTAGACATCCTTTCCTGTGTTAAAATTAGATGTCTTGACGACTGGCAGTCACAGAATCTGAATGCTGAGAGTGCAGGGCAGTGTTCCCTAGACAAATTTCTAGATGGAGTAAAGCAACTGTCAATTTTGATAAAGAATGATTGCTTGGACTTTGTTTTTAGCTATGCTCAATGGAGAAGTCTGGTCATTTAGCATAATGCCCATGTGAACTACACCAGTGAGTATAGTTTGTTATTTGTCATTTTCATACTAATGAAAAACAATTGGGTCAAAATCACACTAATAAATGCATATTTAATTAGAGTTTTTAAGACATTGAATGTGAAAAAAAATATCAAATTTTCTTTCTCTGCTGACTTTTATCAGAGATGCCTTAGCTAAGAGTCCTCAGATGCCATCAGGTAAAATTTCAACCCCAAAAAATGAGAGGGAATGTGGCTGACTATTTATCGTTTACTGTTTTTAGAGGTAATTTAATTTTTTTTCTGAGAGTTAGAGTTTTATAGAGGTTTTTGGATTTTAGAGGTGACTTGTTACACAGTGACTTAGATTTGTAATTTTTAATTAAACTTTATATAATTTCAAAAAAGTATCAAGCTTAATCTGTGGCACTTAATCATTGAAATTTGCTTTGACGCTTTAAAAACACAGAACCTAGTAGGAGATGTGATTGCTTTGTGATGGATTTGCAAGCAGGGTGACTCGCTGCATAAAAATTTCCATACAGATATAAGAAGAGAATGGCTTGGTGCAGGAAGGGAAGGAAGATAGAGAAGATCTCCAAGTCAGAAAGCTCAACATAAAGACGTGACTTTCAGTTTCGCTCTCTCTGAGGTCTAACTTTGCACGCATTATCTCAACGTTCCCTATCATATCACGCTTTGCTGTTCTACCCCTTTATATTCAAGAGGAGAAGAGGCAGGGTTGTGTTGTGAAAGTCTAACTAATAGATAAAGGCAGAGGGATTAGGGAACTCAAAAAGGAGGACGATGTGTTGGCCAGATTGAGGACCTTGATGAGACATTCCAATACTATCTGTAAGTGCAGAGGGATTTAAGAAGCATGCCTTGCTTAGGCGCATGCTCAGAGCTTCCTCTGGCCCCCATACTCTTTCCTTTATCCATGGTATATATTCAGAGACTGCCATAATTGACAAGCCCCCAACCCCTCCCTAGTGTAATAGTCAGCTAAGTAACAAAAAGGACCCAATAGTAGTAACTTACATCAAGAACCAGTTATTTTCTTTCTTTTGAGGTCTGGTGCAAGAGTGTCTATGCAAGCCTGAATGGAATATTTTTAAATATTTAAAACTTATAAATCAAAGTAATAATCTGGTAAGTTAAATATGTCAAAGTATCTCATCATAAGAATATATAACTTTATAGCAATATGGAAAAACAGATTTGAACTTAGAATTCTGACACTTAAATTTATGCATTGGTGCATAGCAGTAGAGCCAGCCCTTGATCCTCTATGGCTTCTGCATGCCCTACCCTGTTTACCCAGGCTCTGTGAATGTGGCTCCCAGTTGGAGGAGGAATATCAGACACAGGATAGCAAGAAAGGTCCCTGTTGTCCACAGAATTGAATTTGCAAACAGGAAATCCATGATTGATGGGAAATAACTGAAAGAAAATTCTGTTTGTTTGCTTATTTCCTATGAAAAACATGCAGAGGTAAAGTAATAATAAGACACTCAGGAAAAACAGGAGTTATTAAATTTTCCTAACCATTCCCAGTCAACAGAGCCCAGAATTGACAATCAGTATTGAATCACTCTCCTGAGAAGGGGAAGGGGCAACTCCTTTTCTGTTCTTTTTGTTGACAAATCTCTGGGTAAGGTGGAGGGAAATGCTCAGCTTCAGAATTTACATCACACCAGTGAGCACTGTCACCTAGAGCACATGTCACGCACTGTATAAAGTCCCCAGTGCGTTTGCACACCACATCATTCCCTCCTGGGCAAAGTAGTATAGTAAGAGTAGGTAGAGTAAATGATCTTCATTTTCAGATGAGGAAATCAAGGCTGAGAGAAAAGGTGTCGTCAGAGACAGAAGCCACAGAAGGAAGAAACTTTGAACCACCTCAGAATCCCAGGGAGAGTCCTTTCAATTTGCTGAAGTGAGTTAGGCAGGAGGCCAGGCATAAATCCCAACATACTGCTACAATCATTTGAGCATTCCTGCCAGTGGCTACCCTTACCACCTCTTATTTGTATTCCTTTCTTTGATGATGTTCTGTAGGCTGGAAATTGCTTCATGGAAAATCTATAGAACGAAAAAGGTAGAGATTCACATTTCTTTTTTTTTTTTTTTTGTCTTTTTGAGACAGGGTCTCGCTATGCAGTTGAGGCTGGCCTTGAGCTCATTTTTGTAGCCCAGGCTGGTCTCGAACTCGCACCAATCCTCCTGCCTCAGCCTCCCGAGTGCTGGGATTACAGGCGTGAGCCACCACGCCCGGCAAGATTCACATTTCTGATCAGCCTTATTTTGAATCATACAGTGAATCATAGGCATCATGCCTTAAAAGTAAGTGAAACATCTGGACCAACTACTATTTCCTTTAAAGGAAAACAAAATAAAACCTGAACAAGAGGAAAAAAGGAGACACTAAATACCACGTCACCTACATAGTTTCTTTGATCTGTTTGTCATTTGCAAATGTCTTTTCTTCAACCTATAAATGACAGGCTTGCTATAGGCCAGGCATTACCTCAACAGTTGTACTGAAATTTCATTAGGTCCCAATCAGTGCTGCAGGGGTAGTGTTCTCCTTTCATACGGGAGAAAGCTACAGCTTTGAGAGGTTAATTAGCACAGAAAGGTCACACAACTAATGAATGACTGGGCTGGGAAATAAATCCCCATCAGTCTCCTCCTAAGGCCATCCCCTTAATCAGATGCTAACCTGAGTATACCAGGAGGTTCATCACAATATTAGTACATATTTTGCAGGGCTAATATGAAAATTAAAAGAGATGACTGTAGGAAAGATGTTGAGCAAACCATAAATCCCCTACAAAGGTTTACTGTAATTATTCCTTTCAGTTTTACACAGGACCAACTGTGCTGCTTTTAATGGCCAAGTCTATATTAATCCTATAATTCATCCTTACTCCACCTAAGTTTTCTCCATAGCCAAAGGGAAACTGAAAAGAAGTATTGTGTAAAAAGGCTTACCCACCTGCTGCTAAAGGGTGCTAAACCATCTGGATCATCAGAGATCTACAGACTTGCTTACAAAAGCAGTAGATTAATCTGGACATTGTTTCCCTACATAAACCAGGCATAAGGAGGCAAGCAACCCAGGAAAGGATAATCATGCTGAGAATAGAAGCACTTATTATAAATAATTACCATGTAATTATCCCCAACTTCCCTGGAGTCTGTAGCCTGAGGCTACTCTTTGGAGGTGTCCCTTCCTCACTAAGTATAAGAAGACTGAATTATTTCAATCAGTTGAACAGGACATGGGTCTGTATCTTATGGCTCCAGCACGTACTTTTTACATGGTGAAGAAGCCAAGGCTAATGAGTGAGGTACAGAACGGCTGGGATTCGTGGTGAGTCTTTAGCTGAGTCCAACTGCTCACTTTCTATAACAGCATAGTGTCTTTTTGGAAGTGTGGGGGTGTGACATATCTGACCTCTTTTCCTTTTTACTTTTATTTGTTTATTTTATTGGATACAGGATCTCACTACACAGTTCAGACTTACAGTGTCTTTCCTGTCTCAGTCTCCCCAGTGATGGAACTACAGGCATGCACCACCATGCCAAGTTTTGAGCCAGCATGGGGCCTTGCCCAGGGTCCTGGGGCCAGCACAGCATATGGTACCAGGGACTGAACCCAGGTCCTTGAGCTATCTCCCCGGCCCATGGCTACTTTTCTTAAGTAAAGTACATACTGAGCAAGTTAATGTATTGTACAGGCTGTGACATTTTCCCATGAACCTCTGAGCTACATGCTTGAATTACCAGGATGCCCCACTAAAGAGAGGCAGCAGCACTGAAAGCAGCAGCGGCAGCAGTCAGGGCAGTGTGTGGAGAGACACAGACACTTCCACAAGGGGCATGATTGCCTACAAGGTTAATCAATTCCCCTTGTTTTCACTCCAGCTCACATTTATCTTAGTGGCAGCAGCTACAGACATGAAATCCAACCTCTTAACCAAAGCAATTGCAGTTGTATTCACCTTTGCAAGATGTATAAACAAGCAATTCTTTGAGTCTTAATTGAATTACAAAGAGCCCTGCAAGGTGCTGGCCAGGGCCAGTCAGGGGCACGCTTTCCGGTAGTGTCCGGATGTACTTCAGGGTAGAAGATGGATACAGTTGAAACAGTTGCAGTCATGAGCCTGTCATGATCATAATTCCACAGTCGTAGCTTCTGTATTTTGAGCTTTTATTTATGCTAGTATACTCTATTTGCTACCTACTGTCATCCTTTTAATAACACTGCAGGATAAGTAATTTACTTTTGCCATGTGGAGATGGTAAAACTGAGATTAAGTGACTTGACAAAAGTTGCCAGGTATCTCAGTGACTTTTCTCTCACTGCTGAGGCAAAATACTCCATGCTCAGAATTAAGGAAGGAGAGTTTTATATAGTTCAGTTTGTAGAGGTTTCGGTCCATTCTTGGCTGGATCCAAGGCAAAGCAGTATATGGCAGAGGGCAGCAGTTCATGGCAACAGAAAACAGAAAAGGCAACAAGAGCAAAAACAGGTATGAAAGAGCAAGTCTTTTTCCTTTCCTTATGGGTATGCAGGGTACCCACCCTAGGGTGTACCCATCATCCTAGTACTAGATCATGAATCAATCAAAAACTATAGAAGTCCGCCTTACGACTGCATGAGGCTTAGCGGGGGAGGTGCACATATGGACATAAACTATAATACCAGGGGAAAGTTCTAGATTGGCATCTGGGTCTGACTCACACTCTTCTGATCCACTACAGCTTACCAAACTCATCTTAATAACTTTCCTTGTCGCTGACACACAACATCTCACACCTGCAATTCAAAAGGGGAGAGGTTTATTTTGGGCAATACTTACAGATCATGATTGCCAGCTTCAAGGTAGAAAATAGCACAGTACAGGTGCATTACGTAAGAAGGGCAGCTCAAGGCACTGCAGTCAGGAGGCAGAGAGGCTGGGGAGATAGTGAAGGAGCAGGAGCCAGGGAAGGAGACAAAGTTTTCCAGGTTGCAACAACCCTGCTCTTTCCAGCAGACCCCACCTTCTAACAGCACATCAGGAGGTAGCTTCCCCAGGGCCTGGGCCTGTTTGACAGCCCTGCCCTTGAGTGCTTGAGGCCTTTGGGGGGTGATCTCAATATAAATCATAAGTGAACCAGAACCTCCTGGTGATGTAGCTGCAGAAAATACAAGGGGTTGGCAGAGCTCTCAAATCACCTGAACTGCTCAACCTAGCATTTAAAAAATCTTATAATCAGAGAAAAAGGTTCTGTAATCCATATATTTACTCACCTTTGAGTACTTTCCATATTTAGTTGCAGCACTTTTGAGTCTCCCCTATGAGTTTCATATTTTGATTCTTCAACTAGTTAAGTTGATTATAGCTATGGATGCTTGGGGACAAACATTTTAGAGGTTACCTTTGTTTAAAAAGCATTAACAATATTTGCCAGCTCTACCCTCGAAAAATGCAGCAAGTAATCTAGAGAAGGAATTAATCTGTCTCTCTGGGAAGACTCACATCAAAATTGTGCTTCTCGTCTGCTCCTCTGGTCATATCTGCACAGCCATCCAGAAGGCAGCCGTGTGGGTGACACCTCCATTGCAGTCTCGCTTCCCAACAGAATCTGCTCATGAGATCACCAGATGCGTCTCCTTCATGAACCATAGTCTATGACTGGAAAGGGTGATGAGAAAGGGTATTAAGAAAAGCAGGGCACATTCTCTCTAAGTGAAATGAGAGGATTCAATCCTCTTTGCAAGCCATGCCCAGTCCCCAAGTCCTATCATGCACCTCAGGAAGTTGCATTCTGAGGAGACTCAGGAAGAGGGACAGGGTAAGCAATTCCTCCTCAAAGTACTTTCCCCTTGGAACATCAGAATGTGGCCTGAAGTGGTCATGGGGTCTTTTTAGACATCATCCATGAGGGTAGGGTCCGGAGTCCAGTAGCTGGTGTCCTTATGTGGAGAGGACACAGAGAAAAAGCCATATGAAGACAGAAGCAGAGAGCTGAGGGATCCAGTTGTGGGGGCAAGGCATGCCACGAAACTGAGTAGGAGAAGTGAGGAGGACTTCTTGAGTCCTGCGGGGAGCACTGCCTGCCAACATTTCACCTGCGGCTCATCTTCACTCACTGTAGTGGAGCGAGTTTCTGCCCCCAGTTTATGGTAATTTGTTAGAATATCTGTGGTGCACTAACTCAGAGCCTGCCCACACTTGGCCCATGCTTGCACTCTCTTCTGTAGGGATTGTCCTTCCTGCAGCCTCCTACACCGCCTCTCCCTAGGCGTCACCCCACTCCCACCCTATATATGCTTTACTTTGCCCCCAGAGCTGTCTTCTTTAAGCCAGATAAGCTTCCAAAGTCCCTTAGGTTCAGAGATTCTTCTTTTGAGATTTTCTTCCAGAAATAATAAAAAACATCATTTTTATATGAGAGTATATTTTAGAGAGTTAACAATTAGGAAATAATATAAGCAATGCAAATGACCAAATACTGGGAAATAGTTGAGTGAAGTATCATAAAAGTGTTTTTGAATTAATTTGTGAATATAATTGGAATACAAATGATGTTAAAAGCAAGATAAGTAACTCCAGGTAACAGAATTTCAGTTTTTTTCAAACATGTTCATGTACATAAAAAACAAGACCAAAAGATAAAATTTTGGTTATCTCTGAAGGGGTCATTGTGGAATTCTTATCTGGTATTTCCTGTGTTCTTACATTGCTATAGTATTCATACAATATGTTCATAATGAGAAAGACACGCAATATATCTTATTCAGGGCTGGACAGATAGCTCAGCTGATTAAAGTGCCTGCTTGGGCAGGTGCAGGGACTGGGGTTCAATCCCTGGCATGCACAGTGAGATGGAGATTGAGACTGGGCTTGGTGGTGCGTGCCTATAGTCCCAGCACTTGGGATCCCAAAAACAGGATCACTACAAATCTAATCTACATAGTGAAACCCTGGAGGTCATGTACTAAATATATATAAAAAAGATAAAAAACAATATCTTATTCAAAACACTCTAAGGACTTCTGATACAGTGGTTTTCAAGCTATTTTGACCATATTTTATAGTAAATACAGTTTGCCTCATGACTGTAACAGGGCGAATAATCCACACACACGAAGTTGTCCAGGTCCTGATCCCTGAAACCTATTAGTATGTTAATTTCAGGGCAAATAGAACTTCGAAAAGGCATTAAATTAAGGATCTTGAAATAAGAGATGCTCCTGAACTATTCACGTAGACTCAGGATCATCACAAAGGGAGACCGGAAGTCCTGAGTGAGTAGGAACAGATGTGAGGAGAGACAGGAAAAGTAGGAGCAATACAGGGAGGGCCAAGACCAAGACACCATGGGAAGCTCCAGAAGGCGGGAAAAGCAAAGAGGCAGGTTCTCACCAAGCGCCTATGGGAGAAACACAGCCCCACTGCCACCTTGATTCCAGACATCTGACTTCAGAACTGTGAGAGAACAAATGTGTGTTTTAAGCCACTATGTTTGTGGTAAAATATAGCAGTCAATGGAACATACAAGGACCAGAACACATGCATGCACAGTAAGACAGAAAGCTATGCAAAATAGTATTTGCTATGATATTTTCCTTCTTAATGCCTTGTGTTGAATTGTATATTGTATATAAGTTCTAACTTCCAGTAGCTCAGAATGTAAAGTTTCTTTCTTTTTTTCTTGTTTCAGAACTTTTGTTTGTTTATTTTTATGGCCGACTCAGCCTGCCCTGAGGGCAGGGGTGGCGCAGCATGTGGTGCTGGGGATCGAACCTCGGTCCCTGCAGCCACCTGCAGGAGCTTTAGACCACTGAGCCATCCTGCTGAGCTCCAATGTAAAGTTTCTTTAAAAAAAAAAAATATAGAGAGTCTTTACAGTGGTTATCAGGTGAAAATGAAGTCATTGTATGATTTCTGTCTTTGTGAAAAGGGGAAGCTGGGACAGGAAGCGAGGCACACCCAAAGGGAAAGTACAGTGAGGAGACAAGGGCAGAGGCCCTGTCTAGGTGAAGCTGAGATCCCAGTGATGCTATCACAAGCCAAGGGATGGCTGGACTACCAGACACGGGAAGATTTAGGGATTTGGAGGGGCCAAGGACCTGCTAGTACCTTTATTTCAGATTTCTAGGCTTCACAACTGAAAGACAATACATATCTATCATTTCGTATTTTGTTACCATAGCCCTGGGAACTTAACGTACCTGTTCTGCTCTGCAGTACTCTTTTTCTGTTCTATTCTACTTAAGCAAATGTAGCTTCAATCTGCCCATTCTGAATGATGCTGGGTGATGCCGCCCTCACAGCTCTTTCCAAGGTAGCCCAGTCTAATTTTCTTAACTTCAGCTTTATCTGACCTGCTGTGAACCCTACCCTGACACCTCTACCATGAGCCATCCTTCCCAGAATAGCAAGGACTGAGGACATGCTCTGGGCTTGAACCCTTACCTTTCCCCACAAAAACTCTTCATTTTTCAGTGCCAGTCTCTTGTCACAACTAGTGAGGTTTCTGTCTCTTTAGGAAGGAACTTGTTCCCTGCTGTCTGATCCCAGGGTACTCTTCATTGACCTCAATTACATTTCTTAGCATATTGTATTGTGGGATTGATTTATATGTCTCCTTCACCCCTTGCTGCCTGAAATGTAGGTTCCTAAAAGAAAGCTATTTATTTTGGCTTTTCTCTTTTAAATTTCTAATATAGGATCTGGGATACAATGAATTCAAATATAAGGTGATATTGTAAGCTTTCTAGAAAGGCATCTTTGTATTCCTTGGCCACAGTACCAATTTGGGCATAGTTCCTTCTCATTTCATAGGCCTTAAAAGCCACTGTAATTTCTTTCTTTCTCTTCTTTCTTTATTTCTTTCTTTCTTTCTTTAACAGGGGATTGGATGCAGGTCCTTGCATTTGCCAGGCAAACACTTATTCTACTGAGCTACCTCCCCAGTCTATTACTATAATTTCTTGATCCATTGGATGGATCAAAGAAGAAATATATGCAGGGAGAAAAAATACTGTGTTATTAGAATGGCCATCACCAGTAAAAGAAAGACATATGGGATCATGACTCACAGTGGATGAGATCTAGGAGAGTGTGCTATGCTGCACACATTTCTGTTCCACTCACCAGTATAGGCGATCAGCAGGGCATCTTGGAAGAGGACCTGGGTCATCCATGACTTCTTCTGTAGGACACAAAGTGCATGCTTGTCGATTGGCTTGATGGCCCTGGGTGCCTTACTGTGACCTATCACAAAGAGTTTCTATTTGTAGCCAATGGCACTACCCCAGCAAGACTGTTACCTTGTCCTTAAGAGTCCCAAAACCCGGCACTGATTTGGCCTCCTTGTGGATCAAAGTCCTTTCCAGACATCTGTTTCCAGGGTGAAGAGGTTTCATTCATGTGGAAGATATGCCCTGGAACATAGTCTTCTCCACAATCACCTTGTGTAACACTTAGCCTATCTAGAATTGTCCAAAGATTCTCAACTATCGTTGCATCAGCCCTCACAAACTTATACTCACTTTCATTCCAACATAGTAAATAATGATTCTTAAATTGCTGAAATGTCCAAAGCTAACAGAAAATTTGACCCAGCAGCAATTCAAAAACCACAAACAGCCTTTTTGTTTGGGCTATGATTCCCAGTGCTGAAAGAAATGTGCTTTCATTTTGAGTCTTGAGTCCAAGTTATTGAATAGGACTTGGACTATTCTTGAATTTTTGTTTCATTTCCTTCAGCGGTGCAGATCTGTTAACAGCCACTGTTACCTTGTTCAAGACCACAGCCATGGAAGAGTGGAAAATGCCTGATCGGCATGCAATGACTACTACTGATTGTCTACCTTGTAGCCCTTTTAATTGTGTCCCCAAGCCAGTCATGACACGGCTTCTTCCTGGCAATCTTGGCAGTGGGGCAGGATTCATGATGAACAAAATGACATGAGGTTAAATCAAGCACTAGGTGGCTGGGCAGAAAGCTCAGCAGCATATGCGCCTGCCTGGCAAGGGCAAGGACCTGGTTTAATCACTCATACCACGTGCTGTGCCAGCCCTGGAACTGCAGGCACACTGTGATGGCTACCGAAACTGGGTGTAGTGGTACACACTGGCAATTCCAAGGCTATGAGAGGAAGATCATTAGGAGTCCCAGCTGCATAACCAGACCCTGCATCAAATAAATTTTAAAAATGAATCAAAGACAAGGGAAAATAATGCAGTCAGGAGATACAGTACACAAGGTGTGTGAAAATGCTACCGACCTAAGATGACACACTGCTCTATAGTAGATGTCTTTAAAAGTAGGCATATATTCCAAAATAATGATAAAATGTACTAAACCAGTGACACAATTGTTTACTATCATTATTAAATATCATCTACTATGCATAATTATATGGCTATTATTTTATATGGATAGTGGCACAGTGGGTTTATTTATATCAGCATCACTACAAACACATGAGTCATGTATTTTTCTATGACTGTACAATGTCACTAGGTGACAGGCATTTTGTGGCTCCATTATACTTTTATGGGGCTACCATTGTATATGGGGTCCATTGTTGACATAATTGTGCAATGAACTGCATAATGACTGTATTTTAACAGAAGTATTTTTCTTTTAGTGAATGTATGTCATTTTTTACTCAGGGAACTGAAACAAAAATTAAAATGAAGATGCATTATTTATTATCTGCAAAACTAAGTAACTGTGAAATTTCAACTTTCAAGTGATGATTTTCTAAGTTGCTACATTTATATCCTTGAGGTTATTAATGTTTCACTAAGATTTTGATATACCCTGTTTTTAAAGAATATTAAAATGTATGTTCATTCTGTGTTGACTTTAAAATTCATCTTGATTTTCCCTGCACAGGCTTTATTTCGGACACAGGCAGCCATAACAAGCAACCCAAGATTGAAAGGCGAGTAGCAGCCCTGTACTCAGCTCCAAAGGGCCTTTTCCAGAGCCCACATGTGAGAAGTGTCCCACTTCCAGCTCTTAGTAGGCTGCACTCCCACAAGGAGTGTGAGGGGCCATGGGGATCCATCCACTGTGTCCCCGTCCCCCAAGCCCATGCCTCCCTAAACCTTGTTCTGAGGTTTCAGAGCATCACACTTTCTTCCCACGTAGCCCTGAAGGTGCTGCCCCTGTCCTCACACCAGCAGCTGTGCTGTCTCCCACGGATTCCCACGGGCAGACAACCTTTCTTTTGTCCTTCTGACTGTGGGCTCCAGAGGTATTTGGGAGTGTCCCCTGCTGAGATGCCAGATGGAGCTTCCACCTGAAGGAAGGAAGTGGCTGCAGGCCTGGAGCTCGAAACTGGCTTTCTCTGCTCTACAATATTTAAGTACAGAACATTCTGGTCTTTCATTATTATAAAGCTGTATCTGTTAGAGTAAAAAGATGGGACCCTTAGGGTAGAAATCTAGGGCCTATGGTGTCTAATACTCAGCTAACTTTAGCAAGTAACTTTAATATTTAGGCATGGGGTTTATGAACCTTTATTCATACTCTTACCTGGGCCCCACAAATATTAAAGGTGAGTAATTCTTGGTCCCAATTTTTTTTTTTCTTCCCACCAACAAATCTTCATAGAGAGGTAAGTGGGTAGTAAGTACTTCCACGCCTAATTAGGATGGCAAGCGACCGGCTGCACCGACTACACTATTCACACGCTGTTTTTCATTTAGTGCTCATGGAACCCAGTAGGGTAGGTACTTAGGAGAAAAGTGAAATTCAGTGACATTAATTTGTTTCAGGCCACAAAGCTAGTGCTTCGGTTAACCTTAATTGCATAACAAACAATCCAAGATTGAAAATGGCTTAAAGCAGTAAAGATTTTCCCCCCTGGGTTGGTGGCTTGGCTGGGCTGGTGTTCTCTGGTCTCTATCTTGCAGCTACACTTAGCCAGAGAGCCCAGGACTGGAAGCAGTACGAGGGTATCACTGCCTTCCAGGCAGTGCTGTGGTGCTGCAGCCGCTGGCAAGGATGACCTTGTCTGGTTCCGTCTGATTTCACCATTACACGCCCTTGCCACTTCAAAGCCTTCTCGGCCTATTGTCTGATTCAGTACCCAGCACCCGGGCCATAGTCGCTAAGGTACCCTCAGAACACTCACCAGTGATGTGACGCTGAAGAGGTTCCGGAGCCGAAGCCTATTCCTCTTACTGAATGACGACAACTATGGTCAGAACATACAAGATTGCTCTAAGATTCCAGGACAATTCAATGAGAATAGCTCTTGGCGCCTTAGAATTTGCTCACCATTAACGTGGTCGTGCTGTTTTCGATCAATAAATGCAGACTGATTTTTTTAAACAGGAGCAAAATACTAGATATTTTCCTGGCACACACCAGGTTTGCAAGTAAAGAAGTATATTAGAATTCAAAAGCTCTAACAGTGGCTTTTACAAAGGGAGACAGAAAATGAAAACAAACCATACCAGGAACAATCCAACCCCCGCACCACCTGGCGGAGCTTTCTTTGTTAATTTTTAAGAGTCCACCCTGGGGCTATTTTCTACTTCTGGATAGAAAGTGCTGACTTGAGGTTGGTAGGTTTCAGGAGGTGGAGACAGGTTTGGGTCACGTGAGTCTAGAGGCACTTTTAAAAACTGACGCTCTGCAGGGTACCACTCATCAGCAGACTGGTGGTCCACTCCTGCCTGGCTGGCGAGCCGCCAAGGACGGTCCCTGGGCGCCGCGGGCCCATCCCAGCGCCGCTGCCTGCCCCTGGTGAGCGCTGCCTGCCCCGCCGCCGCGCGTCCTGCAGCGCATCCAGAGGACCTCTCCTGCTCCCCGGACACAGGTGGTGCAGGACGGGTGGTCTCTGAAGCCTTCAGCAGCAGAAGCCAGGAGCGCTGTAAGTGAGGGTGTGGTTGGCTGGTATTGGCTCGCAAGACTGTCCACGTTGAAGGAGTGAGTATGCACTGGGCTGGTGCAGCTGGAGGACTCCCTGGGAGGCTCCAAGTACAACTTGAGAAGGGCACAGACCGGGTTCTTAAAGGCCAGGAGACTTGTACTCCAGCAACCCTTTTGGAAGAATGGCCGAGCTACACTGTCTGTCCTCTCTGTACCAGGACACATTTCTCTCCCTGCCTGGGTACTTTTCCAAGGACTGTTTTATTTCAGGGGAAGAGGCCTAGAGAAGAGGGGCATCCAGAGTGCTTACGATTTGAACCCCCCCCCCAGGAGCCCTGGCTTAGCGAGGGAAGGGGGGGAAGGGAATGAGGAGACAACCAGGGACTGGGGCAGCAGGTGGTAGCAGCACCCTACGAAGTGGATTCCATCCTTGAGAACTGAACCTGCAGCTCGATGCTGGAGAAAAACTGGCTTTGCCTTGTGTAGGACTCATTTGGTGATGTTGGGCAAGTTAAGTCCACCAAAGTCTGGGTCTCCTCATCCGAAAGATGGAAGTAAGGACAAGCATTTTCTTTGTAAATACAGAATTGTTACAGAAAGACTACAAATAACATATAGAAAGTCTACTTGGAGTAGGGCATGGCTTTCAGTGGAAGGTGAAATTCCTCTGAAAAGGTAATTTTCCTTATGAGTGAGTGGTGATTAATGTTAAAGTCTGCGATGGAGAGAGAATACCTAAGGTTTGAAACCTTGGGCTTATAGCATTGTGGTTACCAGTGAAGGTGGCAGTCTCCTCTCCATCCTCAACTTACCCTGAAGTCCCAGTGGAAACTGGGTGCTGGAGCTCCATTCTTTGTGCCAGAGTTCTGGCTGCAGTAAGGCAGCTTGGGGGATGTTAGGGAGGTTCCTTTTCTTCACAGGTTCCAGTTCTTAAAGCTGAGTGAAGGAAGCACTCATACCCAACTTTCCTTGTTTCCATTAAACTTATAATGGTACCACTCTGTGTGTGTGTGTGTCTCTGTGTGTGTGTGTGTGTAATGAATGAGAACAGAGAATTTTCAAAGTCCAAGAAGAATGATTTTTATTAACTTGAAAAAAATTTCTAGGAAAGTTGTTCAACATGAGATTTGCCATCCTTTTGGAAAAGTGCAGTGCACTGGCTTTTACTGGGATATGAAAATCGAAACAGTTGTCAAGATATATCAGCTAAGGACCTTGCAAGCATGCCTGTGCCCCTTTAGTGGAAATATGGTAGAAACTCTCCATAAGCTAATGTTAGTATTCTTGGCAAGAAGCTGTTTCATCCACATTCTATGGGAGGTGACTGCTTGGAAGGGACATAATTTGATTCACAATACATAGGAATCTAGCTTATAAACCAATTTTCAGTGGGATTCTGCTGGGCTAATTTTATAGCCTGAGAAATAAGTGAGCTTTGACTGACAGCTTGGGTGACTTAAAAGAGCACTAAGAAAGCCCATTGAGTTTAGCAGCTGACGTCCTAAAAAAAAAAAAAAAAAAAAAAAGAACAAGCAGAAAACTGTATGACTAGATTAGATTTTCTTCATGATTTTGTTGTTGTTATTGTTGGAAGTGGTGTATGATTTGTTAGAAGAAAATTGGTGCCTTTCTATGCACACAATACAGCAGTAAAAGAGGAAGACAATAGGTCCTACCTCAAATAGCATCAGATACTTTTCTATTAGCACCCAAATACCTAAGGTAAATAGGCAACGATCTATACTTAGTAGGAAGTATGGTTCAGTAAAAATTAGAGAAAAAGAAGGGCTAGAAGGATAGCCAATATTTTGGCCCTAGCCCTGCTAGGTCAGTGAGGACTCAGTACATAAGGGAACCTGTACTATAATGTCCTAGAACTCAACAGTGCCCCAAATTTTCTGTTCAAAGAGATTATGGGGCCACAGAGGAAAGGGATTGACCATGTATAGTGTGCTTAAGCAGAGTCACTTAAGAGAGAAAACATTCTCTCAGGCTTTCACAGAGAGCAAACTGGTCAAGCAATGGCCGTGACTCATCCAGATCACTGATACTGACAAAAATTCTACAAAATGCTGTACATGGTTTCAAGGTAAATCCTCAGGGGATTTGACTGACCTTGTTGGATGCAAAAGTTACTTGTTTTGTTATGTAGGTCTTGCTTTAAGTTGGCCTTAACCGTCCAGCAGAAAAGTTTAACCACGAGACATCAAAAGTAAAGCCAGATTAGTATGCTGAGCTGTAAAACACTCAAGTCAACAGTTTCCAACAATGCCAGTTCTGCTAATAACCCAATACTATTATGGACTGTTGGAATATGTATACAACTACTTTCTCTTAGCTCAGTTAGAAGAAATATTTTTACCAATAGTGTCTAGAAAAGTTATTATGTCTGCATCTTGTACTCTAAACAACTAAGAAGACAACAATATGCATTGTATCAATTATTGTGGCTGTTCTACTAACGTGTTTTGAAACTGTCTCAATGTTATTTCTTATTAAACGTAATAAAAGGAAAAAAGTAAAAGATGAATTGTATAGCACAGTGACTACAGTTAATAGTAATATATTTTTAACATCATTATTTGGGTTAGAAAATCATTAGATTTCAAGTACCTATATCATAAACACAGTAATACTAAGTATATGAAGTAATGCATAAGTTAAATAGCTTGTTTAGGCATTCTATAATGTATAATTATATGAAATTTTCATATTTTATACCATAAACAGATAGCTTTCCCTTTTGCATTAAAAATAAAATTAATAAAAAGTTAAAAAACAAAAAATAGAATTAAAAATTTTACTTTTAATAGAATTCCTAGGGCAGTGATGAGGTACTCTTTCATTAAATGTAGACTCCTAAGCATACCTGGGTTGAAACCCAGGTACTGAGCTCTCCCTCCCTAGATGTTGCAGGTAGAACCTTAACACAAAATCGGATGCTTTTCTTTGATTGTTTTAACTCAGAAGCTGGAAGCAAGATAGGGGAATAACAAGGGGAAATGTCTTTAGTTTGTAAAACTAAATTATTAGCGTCTGATTTTTCTAGTCTACTTGGAGCTTAACTCTTAGCTTTTTCTTTGTAGTCTATTTCTGCTGTTGTCTGTAAATTTCCCAGAAGTACTTATATACTCTAGAATTAGCCCTCCCTTCTTTCCTTTCTGGACTGTATTCCCATTACTTGCCTTTAAAAGCTTTGCTGGCACATCACATACCTGTAGGCTATACCCTACAGGTCTTTGGGTATATGGTCTTTGGGAAGCTGGTAACCTAGCTTCAATGAAATTTATTCATGTATTTAAGTTTGGTGATAAAAATGTTCACACATTGAGAAAAGCTGAAAGTGTTTAAAGCTTACACCAGCTTCTCCCTCCCCTGATTCTGATATTGTTGGACTAGCATGGGTTGGTTCCCATTATTTTCCTGGAGCTATGTTTAACAAAACTTTAAAAATGAATATGTAACCAGGTACAACTTGGGGAAAAAAGAAGGCTTTTGATTTGACCTGGAGCATGGAGCTTGGGAAGGTATCATGTAACTTTGTTCTGGAACCTTGCTTTAGGCTGAGGAGGAACCTGGACTTGAAATGTTTCTGTATTTTCCTGGTTACAATCAGAAGCCATTGAAAACATCTGAGAAAGAGACTGCCTCCTATTTTCTACACATATCCTAGCATGAACCTTAGGTTGTATTGGAGTAGAGAAGACCTAAAGTTTGAGAAAGGTGTTAGGAGGCTTTGTAAATGTTCTAGGGCAAGTAAGGGTTGAATTATGCATAGAATGTATTGCAGAGAGGAAAAGAGAAGGGAAATGGTTTGGCATATTGATTTGACCTGAGGATTCTTGGTGCTGGGATCCAGACATTGGCAGTAATTATGTATTCACTACAGTGTGGTCACCGTGTCAGAAAGTCAGAAAAGGGAGCTGGTTAAAGTGAGCCAAGCAATGTTGGTTATGGACTCTGTGAGAAGGAAGGACCATGTGGTCCAAGTGTCAGCTGAGAGTAGGATATTGTCCTGAAGTGTCCACCAGTGATGCCAAGACTGAACAAAGACATGGACTAGCAGGAAATGTTCCAAGGTTGATTGAATGTGAATTTAAAGAAAGAGAAGACTTTCTGTATGAAGTTTTCAGAACAGAAAAAATACAGGTGTTGATGATCAGAATTTTAATGACTCATCTATCTACAATGTTAATGAAGCCATAGCTCTCCTCAATAATTTCCAAACAGTAACAAATTTAAAAACATCTCCTTGCTACTATAATAGAATAAATCTTTCCTACTCCACTTTGGGAAGTACCAAGGTTAGCTGAGAAAGCGGAAGGAAGAGAGAAAGTGACACATTTTTATATAGGAGTTTTAAAGCCAGAGGAGAAGCTATTTCCCAATGGGAAGTCACATAGTGTCGAAAATTTGTGTCTTTTAACAAAGCAATTACTATTATGTCTGGGAACCTTAACAGTGCATCCTGAGAGTGAGCCTATTTTCCAGCCCAGATCTCAGGCAGAATATTTTTTCTGCCTAAATTATTACTAAGACTTTATCCTAATAATCAGCAGCTATTTCTACTTTAATACTTAATACATGCCCTACATGGTGAATAAGTGAATATTCAGCTCTATAAACTTTGTCATAATTACCACTGACAAGGCAAGAGAAATTAGATTTATTTAGCACTTGCTCTGTTGCCAGGGGCCGTTGCTAGAACTGTCTTTTGTCTCTCTGCAGTTCCTGAGATGTATTTGTATAAACAAATATAACCTCACACAATGCATCTCTGTAACAGTGAAAACTAGTGTGGTTCCATTCTGAATGGAAGCACTTTCTCCAGGTATTGGGTTTTGAAGTGGCAGAAGAAGCCACATGTGAAGCATCCTTTATGTTCTTTCCTTGGGACTGCATCATTGTGCGCCAAGCACTGTGCTGGGAGTTCGTGTGTGCGGGTTTCTTGCTGTGGCTGCTCTGGTTTGAGAGCTTGTTCAGCAGCGAAACCCAAAGCAAAATTGTACAGTTGGTTATCACTGCTGGGTGTCTGCTCTCTCCTCCTGTCATGTTTTCATCCCACTTCATGAGCTCTGCACAAAACACCAGCCTTTCTCAAAATGTCACCCATTAGAACTGATGCAAAGACGAGGAAACCTTACTGGTAGGCATCCCCCAGTCTAACCATCACTTCATTAATTCTGACCATCTTGCCTTTAATTATCTGCTGAGTTTTTCTGGAAGAGTGATCGGGTAGGCACTTTCCTGTTGTTTGTTTATCCTACCAATCGTTTGCCTGCTGCCATCATCCCACTTACATCTCTTTGCTTTTATTTGTTTTCCTTCTATCAGAAGCTTTTGGAGGAGGAGATGGAGGTGACAGTGAGATCACCTCGACTGACTGGTAGCCACATGAGTTGTGCTGTTTGTCTTCAATCCTTCTATCCTGAGTTTGCAAGTATCCAGGTGAAAATCCAGCAACAGGATTTCACTGCAAGTGGTGTCAGTGAGCCAATGAGAATTTAATACCTGCAGTATTTAGCTTAGTGGGTCACAGAACTGAATCATTGTACTTTCAACAGGGCATACCCCATCTGCCTGAAGTTACTTGTTTTTCTGTATGTGCCTGTCTTCTTTCCTAGACTGAGGCTTCTCTGAAGGCAGATGCCATCTCTTTTTTCATCTCTGACTCTCTCATAAGTCTTGGCAAACTGTCTCATCCAGTAGTATGTGCCCAGAACATCTATGAATTGTTAGAGAGAACAAAGCTACTTGCATGAAAAAAATGAACCAAGAGATGCAGTTATTTAGACTGAGAGAATATAAGAAAGTTACAAAAGAAGACTTACCTGGGGAAAGCTCTTAAGTGCCTATTTAAGCAGCAAGAAATGTAGAAAGTGAAAGACAAACCTGTTCTGAAGCCTCCCTGGGTCACTCTTGTAGAAGTTGCACTTGACACAAGGGGAGGGCAGCAGCCATAGCTAATTGTGACGATGAATAATATTCCTGCCTGGATTTCTTGATGAGGAGTATTATTAGAAATTAGCAAATCAACTCAAAATAATTTATTTTGTGTTATTTGTTTTCTAAGTATTGGGGTGTTTGGAAAATTAACCTTGACCCTCTTATGTCAGGGTAACCCAGGAATTTCTTGAACTGGCAGACGGCCACACTCAATGTAGAGCTGTGACTTTTTCCACTATATGCCCAAATTTGGTGTCTGCCAAACCCAGACTGTGTATTCAGAGAAAACTTGCTGGAAACTACTGATTTGGGAATTATTTGATCAGTTTTTTTTAATTTATAGTTGAAATGAGTTTTGTGATATAGACCAATAAAGGGTCTTTGGCTTTATAAACACTGACAAAATGTGTGTGTAGATATATAGCTCTTTCTTATAGAACATCAATAATCACTGCAACAGCTATTTTCCTGGTCCTATTGGCTGTGGTTTAAAGTCCCAGAAATGACAGCCTTGGAGATGGTTATGGGAATTACAGGGGACCATCTTATCCTTGGAATTCACAAGAGAAGGGATGAGAGTCCAGGGGGAGAGCAAAGCCACCTTGTCATAGTGTACCTGTTGACACAGTAAAGGCTGTGACTTCAACCTGTGCACGTGCAGGAAGTTGGCACAGGGTTTTCCTGCATGGGTCAGGATACTATGGAGGGCCACAGCTGCCCTCCAAGGCCCAGATTTATTATCTGCTTTATATTCTCCTTAATACCTCTGCCTTCCTCAGGACATCTGTCAAGGAGGATGTTTAAACCCGCTGAGCAAGGGTAAGAGTCCAGTTGTAATGACAAGCTTTCTTTCCTTGTGTGCAAAGAAAAGGTCCAGATCAAATGGACTAAGCAACAAGGGGGAGGCTTCTGAAAGTTTGGTTTGCCATGAGGAACTCAAAGGAAGGAACAAGGAGGTGTGGACCCAGTTTCTGGGGTGGTTCAGCCACTGACTTTCTCAGCCACCTCTTTTTAGGATCAATGGACAAAGTTATATGACTGGCAGGAAAATGAAATAATCAAAGGAAAGGATGGCCAGTCATTCTGCAGTGGGTCTTGCTTGGGTTTACAAACATATTGTTCTATGGAGCACGTTTCAGTCTAGTTAGCAGCAAGGCTGAGCTTTATATTGTTAGGGACCTATGTGCTATGATCAAAATATATTTTGAATGTTTACAGTTTTTAAAAATTACAGTAAAAGGCACATTGCCATTAATCTCCCTCAAAACATTCCTATTTGCTTTACGTATGTATGTATGTATGTATGTATGTATGTATATATGTATGTATTTGGTATGAGGTTTTGCTATGCAGCTCAGATTCATAGTGATCCTCCTGTCTCAGCCTCCCCAGTTCTGTGATTCCAAGCATGTGCTACCACATCTGATTTCAGAGCTGGCACAGCACACCCCAGGTTTCAAGGCCAGCATGGCATGTGGTACCTGGGATCAAACCTGGGTCCTTGTGCTTGCCAGGTGGGCACTTAGACTGCTGAGCTATCTCCCCAGCACTCCTATTTGCTTTAAACACACTTATCCCATCATTCTTGCCACTTTCTGAAGAGGTTCTGAAGGTCATCTTTTGTGAGTGACTTTAAGAGGCTTGATCAAAAGTATAGTGACTGCGGCTTCTGAATGCTGTCCATTGAGAAGGCAGGTGTGTCAAAATTAAGAGCATCCTCATCTATCTTAGTCACTGGATCTGGCAGCAACTTGTAGATCTTTCCCAAAGTCCAAGTGACCATGAATGGTAAACATTTTGAATCAATTCAGGACACTGAGGCAGCTATGATAGCACGAATAAAGACACTGAAGAAGAAGGACTTCCCAAACTGCTTCAGCAAGGGGCAAGAAGAATACCATGTGCTGGATGGAAGTCAGGGGGAAGGGAGACTAACGGCAGTGTGTCTTGCACTGTAATCATGGTGTTTTTATCACACTTTGGAAATTCTTTGTCCTTTGTCCTCTCTTTCACACACACACACACACACACACACACACACACACACACACACACACTCATCACAGATGCCAGCTGAACTCATAAAAAAAAAATCAAGTAGTAGGAGAATTTAGTTAAAAGAACTGCTGTCTACCCAATCCAGGTCATATAGGTCACACCTGCAAATTTTCAGATTCTGTTCTTGAGGTTCTGTTAATTTTACTGTTTTATAACTTTCCAATCTGTCTGTTCATTCTATACTTTTCCTATTTCTATGTGCTAGGTCAAGTTATCATCATCTTTATTCTGAATGATGGTAAAGCTCCTTAGCTTTATAACTTAAACCCACTCTCAAACTATAGCATGCAGTTCTTCGCAAAACTACATGCCCTTCATGGGTTCCTAGCCACTGCAGCATAAAGATTCTTAGCACATTTTACCAGACTAAGATGTCTTCTTCAGAGAAGAAGACATAAAATGGTCACTCCCCATTTCTTATGGCAGTGGTTAAGAAAATGGCATAAATCCCTCAACCCTAACATGGGAGACACCAGCAAGGAGCCAAATGGGAAGGTTCCTTTAAGGAGTTAAGGTCAAAGTTGGAAACTAGCTCAAAGATATGCAATAGCCAAGGCAAGTGAGGACAGTGGCCTGGATTACATCATGGCAGTAGGGTTAGAGAAGAAAAGGTGGATATGCAAAATAACCAGAAGATTCAGTTGCTATGAGAAAGAAACAAGAAGTTAAAATCAGATCAAATATTGGTTTTCCATGCAGGCACTTATAGCACTGAGTTATCTCCCTTGTGGCTTTTTTTGTAGCTGGTGATGTGGGGGGTGGTACCAGGGATCAAACTCAGGACCTTGCACTTGTCTCTCAGGCTCATCTTGGTTTTCTGTCTTCAGAACTTGACTGCAAAGGAGCATTTCCAAATAAGACAGAAAATAAAGAAGGGAAGACAAGTTTAGGAGATGATAGTAAATATTTAGTCTTTTAGCTCATTATTTTTTATTTATGTCAATAAATAAATAGATAGGTGAAAAAGCCAAGTAATATAAATCTCATAGGACAAAATTGTTAGCCTTCTTACCCTCTCCATTTTTTATATATTACATCTCTCAACTTTGACCTTGCATCATGTGTAAATGGGCACATTTGCTTGTTGGTATCTAACACTTGCTCCATAGTGCAAGTATCACTCAGTGCTGAGTCGAGGAGCTTATTGTTGTCACCATCTCTTGTACAACTGTATGGCACCTTCATGACTTAGCAGTCACCTCTCTGAGGTTGTTCTAAATGCTTTTCAAAGAAGCATGCTGTTTACTTGAATGCAGTTTCTGCTGTTATATTCTCAAGGACATAAATATTCTTCTCAAAGAGTTCTTTTGCTCTATCAGTTGCTGTTTCTCTTGAGACTGTTTTGTCTCATGTAGTTCTTCTTTGGATTTTCTTCCAAGTCAGAGACTTTCCTATGGCTCCTTGTAGTCTTTTGAAGTAAGTGTGAGCAACTTAAGCTGGTTGGAAGCTTTATTATGTGGAAGGGACCTGTGAGCAGTGGCAGTGGATTGGAGGGTGCTGGGGCATTGCACTAAGGACATGTCTTCCTCTGTAGAGTCCTTCTCTAGGAGGATGCAGTTACTGCAGAGAAAAATCACTGATCTCCTGCACAGGATGAGGATACAGGTAGACAGAGCTTGGTGCCAGCTTTCTTACTGCTGGGAGTTCCAGGACTGGGGTGTATTTGTCTGTAGACTTTCTGTTAGTCTTCAGTAGGGTGTCTTGCCTTGTTCTTTCTCAAATTATCAAATCTAGAGCATCTCTGGTGAAACTGTTACGGGAAATCTTTCCACAGACTAAGTTCTTTTTCTCTCATGTTAGCATGAGAGCAATGGGGACCAGTACGTTATCATAGATGTTCACCAGTCCCACCCTGTTTGACCTTGTACTATACCTTTGCCTCTTGCAGTGTCTATACTTTCCATTTTTAAGTTTTTCTGAAACTCTGAAATATGAGCTAGCTAACCTGTTTTTCATTTATATTTAGCTTTTATTCATTATAAACCACTTGTTTACTTTTTCATCTAACAACAACAGAAGTTCAATCAGCCTCGGGTCCTGTTGATTAGGCTGTAGGGTTTATATCTTTTTAAAAGAGTCTTTACTCAAATTTTGTGGAGATTTCCTGTAGGAACAGGAATAAGTATGCTCAGCCCACCATGTTTCAGCAGAAGGTTTAAGAACAGTGAATTTAGTAAGCCCATGGGATGCCAGGAGAAAATATTCCATAGGCACCTGGAGGGAGGAGCCCAAACCCTGTGAACAGCTACCGACCTGAGTAGTGTCCACAGACAGTGTTAGTGATGACCGCGTGGGAGAGGATGTGGAACCAGACAAGCTGTAACTCCAGGACAGAACCCTAGGAAATCCAATATTTAAGGGAAAGGCAGAGGAAGAGGTAATTATGTTGGAGAAACTTCTAGAAGATTCATGAGAGCACAAGCTGAAGAAGCAAGGATGTGACAGTTAAAAGGGGCAATGTAAACATATAGAAAAGTCAGTTAAGATAAAGACTGAAATGGTTCTTTTAGTTGGGCAATGGTAAACATTAATGATTCTAACAAGAAATCAGCATGCAACAAGAAAGCGAAATATATGTGTATATCTTTCAGAAACTGCTCACATAAGCAATTTTTCAGGCTATTTTAGTGAATCAAGAACCAAACAGATCCTGTGAGTTTCATTCATTTTTTCCACCTTGGATACTACATACTCTAGATTTAAAAAATCTTACAAGAGGATCCAGTGACTTTGTTGCCCTTTGGTTAGCCATCTTGGTTGCTGTCATTTCAGAGATCATGTCCATGCTCAATATTGTCTTTCCAGTATAAGACTCAAAATCCTGGCTATGGTAGATGAAGCTGAGAGTTAGCCACACATTTCTACAATCATGCATGCGATGGAAGGCTCTGGGGGTGCTTTGTAAAATGAAAGCCCATTTACTTTTATTTAAGTGGAAATTTCTCAAACATTTGTCTTCTAGCTTGCTGAGCTAGAATTCTATAAAGGACCCAGTGGGAAATCCTGACTTAAAATAATGGTAGAAATATCTTACACAAGAAAGATTTTCTCTTGCCACTCAAAAATTTTCTGTTGCAGGACTAATAAGCAATTAAAGTAGGGGATTTGTAGCTTCTTCCTTCTACTCCAACATCATCCAAATTCCAACTAATGGTTCTACTGTGTACTAACTGTATACAGATGCTATAGCAAAATATTGATTGTCCCACAATTTGAGACTTAAAACAGCAGAAATATACTATCTCTAAAGGCCAGAGGTCCACTGTAAATGGGCCAGCAGGGCACAACGTCTCTGAGACCTGGAGGAGATAATTCCTCCTTGCCGCTTTTAGCATCGGGTGTTTGCCAACAATATGTGGCATCCCTTGGCCTGTTGATGCACCACTCACTCCAGTCTCTGCCTAGGCTTGTACAAGGCTGTTTGTAGGTGTCTGGCTTTGCATGGCATGCTTTGTGTATTTGCTCCTCTTCCTATAATGAAAAGAGTCACACTGAATTAAAGCCCAATGTACTCTCTTATGACCCTGTTCTAACTTTACTCATTACATCTACAAAGACTGTATTTCCACAGAGGATCCTATTCTGGGGGCATTAGAATTTCAACTTATGTTTAAGAGAAAAGGTTTATCCCATAACAATGCATGTAGTCACTGTGAAAAAAAATTTTTTTAATTGTTATTTGTTTGTTTTACTGTGGCTAAAATGTCTCTCCCAAAAGGTGAATACCTTAATCCCCAAATTCATGTGAATGGCAATTTGGAGTGAAGTATTTGGAAAGTAATTAGGATTAGATGAGGTGACTGAGGATGGGGCTTCCATAAGAAAAGGGAGAGACCTAAGCTAGCTAGGACTTGCTTTGTCCCTGCCATGTGGTGCCTTCCACTGAGCTATTGTGCAGCAAGAAGGTCCTCACTGGGGGCTACCCAGATGCTGCTGAGGTACTGTTGGGTCTCTTGTCCTTCAGGGCCAACAAGTAACCTTACATTCTTCATGGACTTCCCAGTCTCAGATATTTTGCTAAAGCAACAGAAAATGGACTCAGCCCTGCTTCTTTCCTTTCCCCAGATATTATACCTTTCTTGTCTATTAATTAATGAATATTTGTGTATTTGTCTTCCAATTGAACCTGTTTCTCATCACCTCCACTACTGCTCCCCGGCCCCAGACTCTTTCATCTCTCCTAGATAACATATCAGCCTCTTAACTGGTGCCTTGACTCCATCTTACTCTGTTGGCTAGACAGCAGCTACAGCAGTCATTTCACAAATTATGCATCAGACAGTTTTGCTCCTTGCTTAGAACTTTCCAGCAGTCTCTCACTGTTGGCCCATCTGCAGACAAATAGGACAGCAGGGTCTGGCCCCACCCACCCTTCCCACACCATGGTGTGCTGCTCACGCCCTCTTCCACCTATCATGCTCCATCTACCAACAAGTTTATTTGCACTCCAGAACCTCTGCACTTTCCCTAGGCTGATTTTTCCTCATTCCCAGTCTACCTGCTCAGAGATGTACTTCCTGACAATTCTTGGTCCCATGCCTTTCTGAGGACACACAAGGGGGCCTGGAGGACGGATGTTCCTCTAATTTTGATTGCTGGAGGAATAAAAGTCACACTGTGCATTACATAGAATTAATATTAAGATTGTATAAGAGAAAAGATATTTCTGATGAAATAGTGTTGATTTGTGAAATATCCAGCTAAAATTTTAACTTTAAGTGTGACTTCTTAGAAACTGTGAGTTGGGTTTAGGGATATAGCTCAGCAGCTTAAGTGCCTGCATGGTGCATAGTTTCAAAGTACTGAGTTTGATCTTTGGTACCACAATCAATCAATCAATCAATCAATCAATAAATAAATAAATAAATAAATACATTCTGTAGGTAAATAGTATATATTTTGAAACCCTAGCCCACATAGCACATCTTAGTCTTTGGAAATTGATCAGTATTAGCTTCTATAATTAAGAACAAGGCAATTTTTTAGTGACCCAGGACCTTTCAGAACACAAAGGTCCAGAGAAGCAGGGCAAACTATTTTTGTGGATAGTCCTACAGAGTGCAAGTAGAAGACAAGGATGTAACAGTGACGCAGTGGGGAGCCATCAAGTCCCCTTTCCATTCTTCCTAGTTGGCCTCTCTCTGGGATATCCCTGCCCTTTGGGCACAGATCATGATCCTCTTGAAGCCTTGTGAACTGTTTTCAGGAAAGGTAAGACATGACAGCTTTCTTCTACAGCCAGTTCTCAGGATAGAAAGGTATGGAAGGTCAGGGAGAATGGTGTAGAAGGGAGGGAGGCAGGGAGGGAGGGAGGGAGAGAGGGAGGGAGAGGGAAGGAGAGGAGGGAGGGAGGGAAGAGAGAGAGAGAGAGAGAGAGAGAGAGAGAGAGAGAGAGAGAGACCCTTCGTGCTTCATTTTCCATCTGACACAGTAGCATTCAACTGCCCATAGTTGTATTTTGAGATGGCCTGTTCTGAGCCCCGAGGGCACATTTCTTTACTCCATCAAGTACTGTGTGACCCTGAGCAAGTTGCTTAAATCCTCTGAACATCAGTTCTTCATTTATAAAATGCAATGATTGGGGCCCAGCAGGATGGCTCAGTGGTCTAAAGCGCCTGCTTAGGAAAGCTTAGGTGGCTGCAGGGACTGCAGTTCGATCCCCAGAACCACATGCTGTGCCAGCCCTGCCCTCAGGCCAGGCTGAGCCGGTCATAAAAATAAACAAACAAACAAAAATTCTGAAACAAGAAAAATAAATAAAATTTTTAAAAAATGCAATGATTATACTCTGGTTTCTCTTCAGATTGTATAAATCTTTCGCCTTTTACTAAAAATGCAATGATTATAATCATGTTAGAAATTTTTTAAAATACAAAGCAAGTAGCACAGGAATAGGTGTTGGATAATTGATAGCTATTACTGGTACCCTCGTCACAATAATGCTTTCCGTCAGGAGCATGATCTTTTCACTTCACAACTGTGATTAACATTCTGGAACATGTCATGTCTACTTTTATTTCCACCCCCTTCCTACCCCGACTCCAATTTTCCTCTGGATGGAGTGAGATTTCAAGGCAAAGCTCGTTACTGTAGTGTCATATTATATTATTTTCTCCTTTTCCTGATTCTCCTCATTCTATGTCAGCCACATAACTCTGCCTCTGGTTTCTGCAAGTCCATGGATATGGTGGCAGAGAGAATGACGGCTAATTCATTAGAGAGATTACACACTGGGTCTCATGCCAGAGGTGTGAGCTGTGGAAAGGAGATAGGAGTGTAAGCTCCAGTGTCACTTCAGTGACAGGTTGTCCTTAACCTTGGGTGTCATATGCGTGTCCCCTCTGGGGATGGGATACTTCAAATATCAATTTTAGAAATTTAAATGATGTCTTCAACTAGAAGAATAATGATTCCCTCAAAAATGTTCTTTAGCTCATTTGCTTTCATGGAAATCTTTAGCAAACAGCTAGATTAGGGATTGAGGTTAGTATTTAATTAAGAGTTGCACAATAGCCCTTTATTACAGAATTCAAAGGCTTTGGATATGCTTGAATAATCTTGAGGGGTAACTGGATCTCTTTCAAATAGCAGAATGACTTTCTTGTACATACGATTACAGATTTCATGGAAATATGTTGTTCGTTGGTGCATTTGTTGTTTAAAATATTATTACTGTACTGGGATTGCATAAGGGAAATCCAAATAATTATTTTACATCCAGTTCTCATGTTTACTACACCAAGTGTTACTGTTCCTTCTGCTGGAGTAAGCTATAGTCAAAAATAGAGAAGTGGAGTGGTGAAGGGGAGAACAGAAAACTCATTTGAATGTTTGCTTTCAGTTCTTTTCCTCATTTAAGAGTTTCTGATCTTTTTTCCATTGGTAAAACACATTCCATCCTGAGCTTTGTGTATCTGTTCTGGACGTGTCATGCTTGGTGCCATGCACCACAAACACTTGGACAGAAGCTTCCCTTCCTGTCCCTCCTACTGGCCACACTAGTTGGGACTGGAATGTGAGTGGATAGGAGGTGCTGTCCAGTCATTTCATAAATAGAGAACAGGAGGCTAGGATATGCAGCTTAGCGCCAAACACATGGCTTTCTGGGAGAAGAGGACCTGATTCGTGATGTGTGATGATCTCCATGGTATAAATATTACTGCAATGGCTAATGTCAAGCCCTGAACATGATTATTGGAAAGAATTGGAAAAAAATATACAGAAGCAAATCAGACCAGTGCCAAGCAGGCCATCAAACCAGGCTCAGGTAACAGTAAATTTTTCTAGAATTATTAGGAAGCAATGAGTTTTGAGTATTTAAAAAAAAAACAAAAACACTTCTGCTTTAGAATACAGCTCATTCCACAGTAAAGTTTTAGATTTTAACTTTTAACAATGGCTGTGTTGAAGGTCTGGCTTTCAATGTTCTTAGGAATTTAGCTCCCAACAGCCTTAGGCAGGGTCTGCACCAGTAGGGATGCCCAGAAGAGGTCTTGCCAGGGTCCGTTGATGGGTGGTAGTGGCCGAGCCAGAGTTGATAGCTGTGTTGCTAAAATCCAAACTTCCTTGGAAAGACTTACTTATCCATATTTCTGTTTGCTTCCTTCATGGTCTGACATTCTGTGAAAGGGTATCTTTATGGGCTGCTATTATCTATTGAGGCAGTGAGTCCATATCTGAATAGCCAATGATGGGACTACAGACAGCAGGTCAGATTTAGAGCTGTATGAATCTGGGCTGCAAGCCTGGACCCTACCACTCGCCAGTGGTACAGTCTTCATCAAATTAATCACTCCTCTGGCTTCAGTTTTTCATTGTGTCAGGTGGAGAAATTGGGCCACATGAGTATTTAATATGTCATGCAGGACTAAATTAACATGATTTGCGATTTAGATCCATCAATAAAACAAATATTTGGTTAGTACCAATTATCTGCATACATTTGTTATGGACTCTGAGCAGAATTTTTATTTATTTATTTATTTATTTATTTATTTATTTATTTATTTATTTATTTGATGTATTTAGTACAGGCTCTGTAGGGTCCCACTACAGAGATCAGACTCCTAGTGATCCTTCTGTTTTTCAGCCTCCCAAGTTCTGGGATTACAGGCATGCACCACTCAGCCCAGTCTCAATCACCTCAGAGCGCCACCAGGGACAGGGCCAGCATAGCAGTACCAGGATCAAACTCCTGGCCCCTGCTGCAGCCTAAGCAGAGCTGTAAATCCGCTGACTCTGGGTGGAATGAAATGTGAATATAATCACAACTTTTAATATAATGCCAACTCACCTTAATGCAGAGCCTTCTAGTTACTACAGAAAAATGTACTGTGAATGTCTGAGGTCGTAAGGATGTAGAAGACTAGGACATGTCCTCACAGAATGTTAGAGCAAGAATGGTACATTCTAGAATAGCAGATATAGTCTTATTCCTAGGAAACACAAGAGGTCATAAGCAGGTAGTGATAAGGAATAAAGAGCAAGCACATTTTTTCTATTTCTATTAATTGCTTCCTTTGTAAGAAAAAGCCAAAAAACCCATAAAACTTACTTTTTCTGATTATAAAATTATTATAGAAAACTTAGAAATTCCTAAGTTATATTAAATTAGGAGAAAATGCCATATATACAATCTAGTATTCTGCTTTTCTTCTCCTCTCTTCCTAAAAATTTCAGTAGTCACTTTACTTATGTGTGTAATTTCATCTTTTTAAATGTACAGTAACTGATTTCTCATTGTTGGAAGTTGATAGTGTTGTTCATTATTTCAAAGAAGAGTGAAATAAATGTCTGTTTAATATTTTGAAATTGTACATTGAACATAGAGTTTCTAACTAATATTTAAGATTTTATAAGACAAATTTAGGAGATTGTACACTTTTGAACTTTAGTTTGATTCTGCCAATACTACTTGCCTTTACCCAGATTTTATTGTTTTTAAATATTTATTAAGAGAAACATTTTGCCTGAATTCTTCAGTATGATATGTTTGAATTGGAAATAGCACTAGTGTTTTTATGTTAGAGTAGATATAACAGACATTTTTGCCTTCCCTCACTAAGGAAGATAGCCTCTATGTAGTACAGGGTTTATTAATTCAGAAAATGCTTAGTAAGTATTTAATAAGTAAAAAACATTCAGGCCAATTTAAGGGAAGCAAAATCATTTGAGAAGAGTGTTAAAAATCCTACTCCTCCATTCATTCATAATAGCTTTCATTCTCGTGAGGAGGGATGACAGCTAAGCGCAGCTGAGGGCCCTGACTGTTAAATGAGAACTGTGAAATGAAGTATGTTGTTGCTTTAATTCGCCTACATGTGCAACCCTGACTCCAACTGAAATTGATTAAATGTTAATGAGATCTACTAAATTGACCCAATTCGAACACTGATGTATTAGATTTATGTCAGTTAAAACAAGAACAGTTTTACCTCTGTCGTTCTTTAACATCTTTGAGCCAACTTCTGCTCCAGAAGGGAAATGCTGTGACTACCGTGGTTATTTAAATATTAATGCCTTCCATTAAAAGGCGCTGGAGGCTTGCCTTGGAAGACTGAGAATAGCTGGCACGATTGGTTTCTTGTTTCTTCACCCTTCCCCCTGGAGTGGGGGGAAGGGGAGCCCTCTTCCTGGAAGAGCTTGTTCCATTATTGTTTTAACATCAACATTTTTTTTTCTGAACCAGACAGTTGGATTGTTGGTTTCTGGCATTCTTTGAGAGTAGCTATAGTATTTAAATGTGAGTGCAACATAATTTTTTAAAAATGTTTTCATGGTGCCATTGTGGCCATTATCCTTGGGCTTCTTGGGAACTTAATTTCGATTTCTAAATTCATCCTGCTCTTCATTATCGTCAGTAATAGGCAAAAGCATTTTTTTTTAGCTCCACACTGCATTTCTTTGGGCTTATTTATATTAAGTATGAGGAATTCCACTAAGTTAATTCAGGGAGACATGATGTGAGGGTCATATATTTAATCAAGTTATGAGTGTATGTTTTGTCTTAATGGGGAAGTGTTGCTGAAAAGCTTTTTAAATTTTCTGTAACTAATATTTTCATATTATGCCAACTTGGTTTGCGATAAACATGTGGTTAATAGTTTTTTTACACATTTTGTATTTTTTAAAAATGTTCTAATGATTTGGAATTTTTAAAGCACTGAACAATCAGCAGCAAGTGTTGAATTTGCATAATTGTATATTTCTGTTTGCTTCCAGAGATCTGAGTGAATAGAGTGTATTTTATTTAGAATTTAACACCAAGAACTTGGATCATGCTTAAAGAGCGAGCAGGGGTGAGAGATGACGAGGTGACACTGGAGCATGCCTCAAGTGCTCAGCAGGGTCACGATGAGGCGAAGCCAAGAGAGGCATCTGCCTCAAGTGGCAAATTTGGAGGATTATGAAGAAGTCCCCAAGAATTAGTACTTTGATGGAGTATTTGAAAAAAAAAAAAAGCCATGCAGTGGGAGTTAGGGAAACTATGATAAAAGAAGAACATCTAGTACTGGGGGCCTCAACAGAAATCAAGTGTTGGTTTCCTCCTTTTCTACACCTTTGCCAGAGAAATTCACGGGGGTCATTTTCCTTATCTAAAGTTGACTATAAGAATGTTTGCTTTCCTGGCGGATTTATTAGGAAATTTAAATCGGCTAAAAATACATAGAAATGCCCATTTTAAAGGAGAATTCTGTTTATTATAAAAGTTCATGCTATTTTAAGCCATTATGACCCTCAGTCCTGGTAAATGCCCTCTCAGCAAACATCAGATTGGAAGAATCTCAAAAGTTTGTTGCAAATATTTTCTGAGGTTTAATTTATTGAGTTTACCATCATCGGAGGAGCCTTTCTTTTTCTTCCTTTTTTTGTTTTTGGATCCAAAACCTGATGATTTGTAAGCAATGGAGGAGATACCCAGAATCCACTGCTCATCCTAAATTGCTCTGCAGAAGGCTCGTGGATTGTTGAGGTCCCCTTGCCTTGGCTCATGGTGTTCTCCCAGGGGCGGGTATTTCCTTCACTGAGATCCATCACCTTTTATCCACATTGCGCTTGATAAGGGCACCAGCTAAAGCCATCTCCTAATCCTTTGCCTATAGAGGCAGGAGGTTCTCTACCACTCATTTGGCAACCAGTCATAAACTCCTTATCTTGAGGTTTTATCTTTTCCTCCCGAGTCCTTTCTAGGATACTCTTTAAAAATACATAAATTATTTTTCAGTTATACTACAAATACCTGAAAGAATCCCACTTTAGCTGTCTGTGGTCCTATTTATGTTGCTTGGAAAAGGAACTTTTCAGTCAGTAAAAAAAAAAAAAACAAAAAAACGAGGGAATAAATGAATTTCTTGTATGTAGAAGGGCCAGGGTAGTGTTGGTTTAGGGATTCATTTGTGAAATGCTACTGTTTTTCATCCTAGGAGGGAATGGTTGGCGTCATGTGGAAGCTGATTATCTTCATGGTCCTGCTGACAGTCAGCCCTTGTGATGGGCTGTTCCAGTCCCTCTACCGAAGAGCCAAGGTTTCTATGCCACTTAATGGAGATATGGGAGAGCCAGTATTTCTTAGCCCTTATATAGAAGCTGGAAAGATCAAAGAAGGTGAGTTTAAATCAGAAAACCACTGGTATACTTTCAGCCACTTAGGGTATTTTCTAACCAGTTCTCTCACAAGATGAAAAATATATTCTGATACTTTTACTTTCTTGTTTTATTTCAAATATTAATGATTTGATGTCACATACTATAGAAAGACATCCTGGACCTTCTGGAAGTCCAGAGGAGTCCACATTTGTAATCCCATGGGAAAGCTAGTGGAGTTCCAATAAGTAATTCCAGTCTACTACTTCCGGTACAATCCACTGCAAGAACAAAGACACTAAGGTACATTTCTTGTTGTGGGGAAAGCCCAGCAAGAACAGTGGCTAACAGGACCAAAGGCTTTTACTCAGGGCCAAAGCTGGGTCTTATTCATTTGTGAAGAGGGGAACGGCACAGAGATAGTGACTGAGAGAAAGGCGGGAAGTACGTGGGTGCCGTGAGCTGGGCAAGGTCGAAGGCTGAAGGAGCCTCTGCAACATGCGGATAGAGATGTTCAAACAGAGTAACCTGCATAACACAGATACAGCAAGTATCTTGTGGCTAGGGGTCCATGGTTGGCTCTGAGGCACCATCTCCATGCTCTGAAACATCATAAAGCCTTTCAGAGCCTCAGTCTCAGCTAGCAGAGTGGCATCGCTTGGCCTAGCTCACACAGATTACTTGGCAGTTATAGGTGGGGCATCACTGACCTGACACATTGGGTTAAAAGGTACACATCATAGATTATCTGAGTTTTGAGCTAAAGTGAGAATTAGGGTTGGGTGATTGCTGATGTGGCAGAGTTGCAGCATTTCTACACAGAAAACCAATGCATGCCTGTCCCCAGTGGGCACCTGACAAGGTCGCTGCCAACCTGGAAGCTGCCTACGAGTCAGTCAAGAATTCTGTGTGAACCCATTTGCACATCTCAGCACAGTGAGGCAGACCACTTAGTAGTAAAGCAGCAGATGGAAGGGTCTGGCAGAGCGTGCGCAGAGCCCCTACTGTAGATGCGGATGGTGTGGCAGTGTCCTCTTCACTGTGTCCCTGCCTCCAGCAAGTGGATCACATGACTTGGCCTCACCTCATTAATAAGGTGGAGGTTTAACAACTAGCACAACATTAGAGATCCCAAAAAGAAAAAGTGGGTGAAAATTCTTTGTAAATTACTCTCTTGATATTAGCATTCACTAATACTTAAGCAAATATTTATTGGTAAGAGTGTAGGTTTGTCTATTACTATTGTTAAAAGGAAGGTGTCACTTAGCATTCCCTGGGGTTGACATGGGTGAGTGCCCCCTGCTTTTAATGCTCCCCTGTGCTTAGGGAAGGCCCTGTGTGGATAAATGCCTCTGTAGAGAGTGGCAGAGAACTGAGGTTGCAGCACACATAGCTCCAATCCCAGCTCTACCACGTGAACCAATCACAAAGTCTAGATTCGGCCCCCTCCAAAAAGCCCACCGCCCATGACCACCTGAGGCTTTGCAGACACATCCAGACACAAACCAAAACAGGTGTATAAGTATTGTTCCCATTTTGTAAATAATCAGACTGAAGTCCAGAGAAATGAAGTCCTTTGTGCAGACACATAAAACCAGGAATCATAACCTATGGCCGCTATTATGATTAGCTCCAGGCATGTGGGTGTGGTAGAATCTGAGTAAGAGAGAGAACCATGTCTCTGTCTGCTGAAAGAGGGCAATAGCATAAAAAATGTCATTGAGAGAAAGTGACAAGGGATGCCTGGGTCATGCTTCTGATAGAAACAAGTGGAAAGAATGTAGAGAAATCCATCTGCAAGGTTCCTTCTGGCCAAGCCTGATAGATCTTCACCCAGCCAGTACTGGTATTTCAGACCTGAAATCCCTACGTAATGTCACTTTTGAAAGTTATGCTACACAGCCTGAATGTTGGAATGGAATTTTAAGTAGCTGATCCAAAAGCTGATACATCTGGGCTGTCAGATGCACTCCTGACCACATCATTAAGGACAATCTTATTTATCCGCTTTGCTGAAAGTTTGGGAAGCTCTGGACAGATGGCCAGCTCACTCCCCCAACTCCCTTTTGTTTATCAAGGCTGTCAAAACCCTAGGAACTTGTGTCTTAATTTCACAATGGAATGTTTCTTAGATAAACAGTAGCTCATGGAAAGACAAGGGATTGTTTTTAAAATTTCCAATTAGCTGGCTTGGTTTTATGTAATTGTAATTGCATGTTTACTTTCTCTGCAGCTTAGAGTAAATCCTTACTTTCAGACACAGAATGAATGTAAGAAGCAATTTTGACACATTTCTAAGCAATGTCTTTTCACCTATTTTAAGGAATATTTTGCTACTAAGCCTTAATTTATTATTACTTACTGGTTGGCTGTGACTGTCTATACCCAGGATGACTCAAGTGCTGTGAATCTAACATGCTTTGTTCACACTCTAATCTTTTCGAAGGTGTTGGGTGTACACACTGGTAACAGAGCTGAGTAACAAGAGGAAGTGAAGCCACTTCAAAGAAAGCCTTTTCCTTTTCTTAACTGTTTTTAAACCTTTGTAGAGTGAGTCATAGGGCAGAAAGATAAAAATTCCTACAACGTGGCAGTTTGTTTCCCCATTCCATTAATGGGCTCTGAAGACATGAACAGGACATGTGAAAATACACACAAAAAATCCGTATTAGTTGAGAGAACTTCTAATTATTGTACTGTGGTTTGCTGAATGGGAATTTAAAATGTGAAACAGGGCAGAATGCTCTTGATGGACTACTGTCACTAGACAAAAGGTTTTCTAATATCTTAAGATATCCACAAGGCCTGTCTCCTTCAGAAGGTTTTTGTAAAATAAATAAATAAATAAATAAATAAATAAGCTAACCCTAGAGCCAGGTCACTGTGTCTGTTGTAGTTCATTCATTAGTTTTTCATTCACCCACTGATTCATTAATATTCATTCATTAAAAAAGCATTCATTGAATGTCTTTGGTGTGAATGAGAATGCTAAAACCCCAGGGGTAGAAGATAAATAAGACAAATTCCTTGCTTTCCAACAGCTCCTGGTGAAGGGGGGAAGGGAGGAGAGGCACCGGAGGACAGGGCAGCAGAGAAGCCACTGAGCCAGCCCACCAGGGCTGAGCCAACATCTGAATTGGTCCGAGAGCGAGCCCGTGGCCCCTGTGCTGTGCTGGGCCCGGAGACAGATTGATTCAATCATTGTTTGCTCATCTTCTATCCCCTCCAGCTCCTTTCTATTATATATTTTCTCTTTTTCTCATTATACTTTGACCTTTCTCATTTTTCTCTGTCTTCTTTCTCGAATCTGCCCCTGTTAACCTTTCCACGCCCAGTCTACATCTCACCCCTTTTCCAATTGTCAGTTTTTCCTTTTTTCTCCTCTGTTCTGGAGATGGATAGGTAGGGGAATCTGTTTGGTTTTCAGCAGAGTAATGGTTTGATTAAGATGCATCTTAAGCATTGTAAAGGTTGTCTGACTCTGGAGGGTGATCTTGCTTTGCGCTAACCAAGACTAGGAATAAAGTAGAGGACAAGAAGAAACGATAGCTGGAGGGAAAAGTGTGGAGAAGTGTTAAGGGGAGCCATGAAAAAAATCACATTCTGCAATAACTCCCTTTTGTTTGTTTTCAAATGCTCCTCTTTTTTATTGCTTTTTCTGGCAGGAAGATGTCTTAGTACATTTGCTCTTTCCATAACTGAGTAGCGCGGACTGAGTAATTTGCAAAGAACAAGGGTGCTAGGAATGCCAAGATCAGAGAGCTGACCAGTGAGGTCCTGCTTGCTGGTAAGGACTCTGGTGTCCTGGTGTAGTATGTGCTATCATCTGATGGGACAGAGCACCCCAGCTGAGCTTCTCCTCTTCTCATAGAGCCATAGCCCCCTTAGACTAGGGCTCCACCTCTGTGGCCACAGTTAACTTACTTATTTTGCTTCCCAAAGACCTTCCCATGATGAGATTAAGTTTTCACGCTTGACAACTCACAGTGGGGGTTAAATTTCAGCATGAGTCTTGATGGGACTCTTCAGACCCTCACAGGAGTGACAGAGACTAGGAAGAGCTGCAGCATTTGGACTAATCCTCTTTCCCTGGGTGACTTAGGCTGACCCAGGAGGGGCAAATCTCCCAGACTTCTAGACTTCACTTGGGCTGGCCCATGGATAGCTGTGCCTCTCACCGATTAGACCCCCATGTTATATCCAGGTCCCTGCTGAGCACATTCATAAGCATCTTCTTCATTTGATCCTCACCAGATGCCCATGGTCAGGGATTCAGTGCCCTCATTTGGTCTAAAAGGAAAGAGAAGTTCAGAGGTCAAGAGACTCACTGGGGACCTGGGTGGGGTTACAAACCCAGGTCTACCCAACTGGGAAGCAGTGCTCTTCTCTTAGGCCAGCTGCCCCCTCCACCCCAGACCCTTTCTTTGTCTCCACCATGGCCTCTGCGCCCATGCGCTCCCAGTTTCTCATCTTCAGGTACATTTCATAGGCAATCAGCAGGTGGCTACTCTAGCAGGCTATGTGTGTGGTCTCCTGTCCTGTGCACCGGAAGATGCCCACCTTTCGTAGGTGGGAACCCGAAGCACAGGGGGCTAATTGCACCCCAGCGAGCCATAAAGCTGGTGTGGTAGTGCTAGTATCTTCAGGTGCTCAGCCAGAGGAACCGCGTTCTGGCTGAGTTCCCCATTGGGCAGGCGTACTCATTTTCAAAGAGGAACTTGCAGCCTAGGAGTCATGGTGAGTTGGTCAGCGTTTGTTTAACCACCGGCTCTCAGATCAAAACCTGGGTCTACAGTGCTGATTCCCTGGGATGCAGACCTCCTCAGTCCAGCCAACTTCATACATTGCTGACGTGGCTGAGGAACGAGGTGGGGACAGATGCTGACACAGGATGCGCCACAGCCTGCTGGCTCCTGCCTAGCACTGCAGGTCCCTGCTGAAGGACTCCTTTCTTCCTCCCAGGCCCCATCCCCACTTGCTTGCCCTCTGCTCTGGTAGCTACTTTTGGTTCCTTTTCTGCTTCCACATCGCTGCTTCTCCCACTCCCTGGTGCATACAGCTGCTACCTAATATAATTGAGAAGCCCTAGAACAGGCTGGGGAGAGGCACAAACCCCGAAGCCTGACTGCTGCCCTGCTTTCCTGAAAATAAGACTGGATCTTTTATTAATTTTTACTCCAAAAGGTGCAATCAGGGGATATCTTCTCTTTTCATGTACAAAAATCTACATTTCTTCATATAGACAGACTATATTCATTTATTCACATACAAATATCTGTATTTGCCCAAATACAGTCATTTTGTCTTCTTCTGGGGCACTGCCAAAGCCAAACACTGAATCCCAGCCTGGGTTTCTTGTGACTCCGTCTCCTGGAAGCCTGGGTCCCAATCTCACGCCCATCAACAGAGCCCCCGCAAGTGCACACTTCTTGTCCCTGCAGCTGCCCTGCGGTGCCCGGGCTGCACAGCTGTCAGTGACTTTATCCCGTGGGCCCTTCACCCAAGTCACCACCTCCTGCCTCAGGGCTTCACCTTTGCATTAAATCAGGTGTTACTGGAAGACTCACGAGATAAGCAGAGCAACAAAAATGATGGCAGGGCAGAATGATGCTCTGCACAAAAGCGACAGAAAGCACCAAAATTCAGAAAGAGATTCTTTACTTCATGAGTATCTTAAGTACGGCTGTTATAACAGATGGCGAATTGGATCGTGAAGACTCACATGAGACACCACTGCGTCCATGGTCATGTTCTTTGCGCATTGAGCCTACCTGGCTTGGTCTTGGGCAGTAAGTCTGGAGGCCATCTGGTTATACAGGCCTTTCTTTCTGATTCAAAAGCACCTCCTTGAGTATTTACAAATAATTATAATTTATATTATCATTTATTCTAAGTATTAATATCAGTAATATCTATTTATATTTAATGATATATTAACATGTCATTAAATTCAGTATGTCTGGCTTGTGTTTCAACGGATGTACTAAGTCCATCCATCTGACTGATGACCTTAACTGGGGCTTACTTTAGGGGTAGAACATATATCGCAAGCGTCCTAAAACATGATGCCAGGATATATTTCCTCGTTAGGTCTTATTTTCAGGAAAAAAGGTAGATTTTTTTTTTTTTTTTTTTTTTTTGAGACAGGGTTTCACTATGCAGTTGAGGCTGGTCCTGAGCTCACTTTTGTAGCCCAGGCTGGTATCGAACTCACACCAATCCTCCTGCCTCAGCCTCCCGAGTGCTGGGATTACAGGCGTGAGCCACCACGCCTGGCCAAAAAGGTAGATTTAAGTCCCACCTCTCGTTGATTAGCTGTGTGATTTTTGGGAAGTTGTTTAATTGCTCTGCACTTCCAGTTTCTCATCTGTAAAGTGAGGATAATGATTATGTCCCCCATTTAATGCAAACCCCTTGGTACAATGGCCTTGTGAGTGTTAATTCTTGTTTGTGTCACTTACACTTGAGTGTCCTCAGCTTCCGAGAAAAACTTTTTCTTCTCCTGTCACTACCCTTTTGCTACCACAAGAAAGCTAGGCTGTCCTTGTTCTACAGCCACTCTGTACATGGCTTCCTCTGAGTAGCCAGGAGATCTCCCTGCTCACTGCTTGCCTGTTCCCTCTCCCCACCCACTCCAGCCAGCCCCCAAGCCCCACTTGTCTTAGTACCACTACCACCACTGCCCCTCCCCCATTGTGAAATGAGACTGTGGAAAACAGCAGCCCTCCCCAGGCCCCAGAGCTGCTGAGATGCATCATTTTCTCAACCCTACTTCTTTTGGGTCAGGTGACTTTATCCTGTGCCTTCCTGTGTGGCCCAGTGTGAATATTGTGTAGTTTATGCCACATGTGATAGGTTATTTCTTTTCATCTTTAAAACTTCTTACTAAGTTCATATTGTACTTTTTAATTCTGCACAGAAAAATGCTTAAAACCTTCACTCATTCCTGCCAAAATGGTTGATATGGGCTATGCTGTATCAGCCAGAGGAGACAGACATTTACTGAGCTAAGAACCTTCTGTGCCCAGCCCCTGGGTGCTCCTGGGTTGCTTCTTCCCAAATCTGGTACCTGGGAAAAGTCTGAGACTGAAATGGCTCCTGCACATGGCCTTTTTCTCTAATCCTTGGTTTCATTTTCTTTTTTCTCCACCAGGGAAAAAAATGAGTTTGGTCAGACCCTTTGCTGGCCTGGACATAGAAAGCTATGCTGGCTACCTCACCGTGAACCAGACCTGGAACAGCAACCTCTTCTTTTGGTTCTTCCCAGCACAGGTAGGGTTGCCACGGGACCTCCAGGACAGCTGCTTGGACTCTTTGCTCTAGGTTTGGGAATAATGCTAATATAATATTCTCATTTCCCCTAAAAATAAGGACAAGCAACCCTGAGTAGTATTCCTGTTTGTGGTCAGGAAATAAATGTTTGTAGAGATTGGGAAGGATCCAACTTTCCCATATCTCACAACCTTATTTGGTGTATTAACACTACCACCTTCTTCCTGCCACGGTCTTCTTCCTATCTTTCTGTTGTTTTCTAAAAATAGCAGGGATTAGGATGGACAGGGAGGTGCCCACCCCAGGAAAGGAATGGGACTGAAATGAATAGTTAACACATGTGCAAGGTGAACCCGCTTCGCTCTCCTACACTGCCCTGTCTGTGGCCTGTGGAGGTCACTCCTCTTCTTAAGCCCCTGTGGACACAAGTGGCTTGTTCTTGTACTTTTATGAATGCTATTGAAATAGCTCACTTCCAAGTACATGAAATAAATGCTTTAAGCTTTTGGGTGCTATTGAGATATTGGTAGAAATGTTTCGATGCATAAACTGTGTCCTCCACATAATGCAGAGTACTTTTCTATTTTTATTCTCCAAAGTGAATTTGCTTTAAAAGGCAGAGAGCTGGGTGTGGTGGTGCATGCCTGTAATCCCAGCACGCAGGAGGCTGAGGCAGGAGGATCAGTGCGAGTTTGAGACCAGCCTCGGCTACAAAAGTGAGCTCAAGACTAGCCTGAACTGCATAGTGAGACCCTGTCTCAAAAAGACAAAAAACAAACAAAAAATAAATAAATAAAATATAGGCAGAGAAAGTAAAGAAAAAGCTACCTGTTGGTGGGTGATACTCATATTTACATGTAATTTACATATGGCATCGATGCTTATAATAACTGGGTAAGTTGCTTATGCCAGGGTAATTTTCAAGTTAATTTTTTTTTTATCAGCACTGCTGGCTATACTTTCTTTATTTTTCATTTCTGCATTCTCAACCACGTGACCAGTCCATTCCAAACCAACCTGCTATGAGGTGGGAAGGTGGTGGGGTCAGGTAATCACCTCTAAACCCCAGAAAGAATTTTTCTTTCTTTCTTAGTGTTACTGTTGAGTGGGAAGTCAGGTGCCTTCAGCTTAGAATTTAAGGAGACCCTCTGGGCAGGATGGCACAAGGTCAGCACCATGTGTGAGAGCTCTCCAGTGGCCTGTGCCCGCCCTCATGGTGCCCAACTGGAAAGCAGGGTGCCCGTGGACTGCAGTGGAGCTATCTGACACAGAGCTCTTCTGCCACAGGCCAGAGCAGAAGAAGAAGATGGAGATTGAACCTTTGCCAGCAGACAGAAAACAACCAGCTCTACTGTCTTGAGGAGACTTGATGTAGACTAAGCCTAGCCCACAAAATACAACCACTTTCTCATAGCTGAGGGTCTCTTCACTTTCTTATCATCTTTGTTTCAGACGTCAGATATAGACTTGAGCCCAAACCTAATTTGATGATTTCTGTGAGTTCCCAGCAAGTTTTTATGCTCAAAATCATCTTTGTTTCTTGACTACAACATTATGTGTATTTCTTAATCCACACATCATTATCTAGACTCTCCTTTTACTCTCAAAACCCTGTTACCCAAGTCTCTCTGAAGTTTTTTACTTCATGATCTAGAAAGATAAATATGGATTTATTCATTAAAAATCAACACATAAAAATTATACATGTTTATGGGATACCATGTGATGTTTTGGTAAGTTTATATGTTGGGTAAAACATTGCCCATATTTGGGGGGTGCCAAGTGATACAGGTATACATTATGTAATGTTCAAGTTAGGATAAGCATTTATGTCCTCAAATATTTATCACTTCACTGTGGTGAAAACATTTAAAGTCTTCTCTGCTAGCTTTTAGGAAATGTGCAAGACATCACCAAACTTTCTAGTCACCAGAACTTCTAACATCACTGAGTACCACTGACTGGATTCCCCCATACTTCCTGCTCCCTACCCTCTGTGCCTTCTGGTAACCACTCTATCCTGAACTTCTATGAGATCAATTTTTTAAAATCCTCATATGAATAAGATTCCATAGTATTAGTCCTTCTATGCCTGGTTTGTTTCACTTAACATAACGTGTTCTGCTTCCTGTCATGTTGTCACAAATGACAGGATTTCATCTCCATTAATGGGAGAACAGTGCTCTCCCATATATACTTAGCTCATCCTCTTCATCCACTTGTTAGCTGATAGACACTTACGCTGACTCCATTACTGTTAGTGGAATGTAAATTCATACAGCCATTATGGAAAACAGTAAAAAAGACCTTCAAAAAATTCAAGCTATAGCTGCCATATCATCGGGCATTCCCACTATGGGGTACACATCCAAAAATGACATTAGTATGTCAAGAGAGATATCTATACTCCTGTGTTTATTCCAGCAGTACACACAAATAACCATAACATGGAATAAACCTTTGTTTCCTACTGTCTTAAAGTCTTTTTAACTTCTATGCCTTTCAGAAACTATTCTATACATATGCATTTTTCTATCACACCTATCAATATCACTGAGCACAGACATCTATTAAACTTCTTTGTATTAGTTTTCTTGGCAACTGTTACAATTTGTCACAAACTGAATGTCTTAAAGCAACATAGATTGTATTATTTCACCATATTTTTAGTTCCCAAGTCAGCCAGAATTGTCAGGGAGTTCAAATGCAGGTATGGACAGCTCTTTGGTCTCCCCGGGTGCTCCAAGGAAGAATCCATTGTCTGCCTCTTACAGTTAGTAGATGCCTCTGGTCTTCCGTGGCTCACTCCTTCCTCCATTTTTGAAGCCTGCAGTGCCAGGCGGAATCCCTCGTAGAGTTGAATCCTTCTCACACTGTGTCACTCTGATGATTTCCTGTTTGCTTTTTCTCATTCATTTTCTGCCTCCTGGTGCTGCTTTTAAAGACCTTTGTTATGATGCCTAGATAATCCAGGACAATTTTATTTTATGGCCAGTTGACTGGTACAAAGCCTTATCTTCCCTTTTCCCTAATAGTCATGGGTTCAGGGATTTGGGGGGAGCTATTATTCTGCACAAAATAAATACTGGACAGTTTCTCTTAGATTGATTCTCAGTGTGCTCCTTCTCAGTGGTCTTCACATTCTGCAGTGTTTAGGATTCCTGCTGACCTCTCTCAATGATCCTGACTTATAAGTTGAGAGAGGCTCATAGGTTGCAGAACTAGCAGGTGGACCCTGCGTTCTGTGCCTGTAGCTCCTGGCCCTAATGTGGCCCACACTTTTGCTGAGAAGCACCTGGGCCAGACAGCTAGGGTGGAGAAAGTGGGTTACCCTCTGCACCTCAAGGCTTGAAGGTTAGAATGATGTCCAGAGAGGCAAGTGTAACCCTTGGCAATCAGCTTTTGTCACCCTGCTTGGACCTGTTGCACTCAGCCTTTGCCCTACCCTCCTCTCCTCATTCTCTGCTCCTTGAACACCTTTCCCCCAGTGGCAGAAACCTGATTCCTTCCTCTGGCTTCTGCTTTGTTACCTGTTTGTGTACTGGTAAGTTCCTCATTGACTTCTGAATAATCTGGATTTGTAAAAACAAGAATTAAGGGAAAGGGAAGAGATCAGTCAGAAACAAAACAAAAACCCAGTTTGGCCTTCTTTCCCTTCCCCTGAGCAGGTGCACAGTGTTTTCTAAAACACAGAGGATTTCCTCAGACCATAAAATGGTTTGGGGAAAGGGTCGCAGGTTCTGCCTTTCCCACTGTTGCCAGAATAAGGCCGGAAACATCCTTGCTTTAAAATCGGCTGGTTGCTGAGCTGTGCTGTAATTTCCACCCTTAATTAATAAAAACCTGACTAAGCTGTGTTCTTTGGGATCCAGGTCAGTAAACAGAAACACAGGCTTACATGACCTTAGAAGACATGACCATGAGGCCATCGGGGTAGGGACAATCTTCAAGCATGTGATGTTGCAGTGGACAGTAGTAGACGCAACTTTAGGGTGAGAGGGAGGAGATGGGAAGACAGGGCCACAGACAGGTGTCATTGCCTGGCAGCTGGGACCAACAGCTCTCAGATGTCCTTACTGAGAAGCTCACAAGTGGAGCCAGATAGCCAAGTAAATTGCAGAGTGAGACCAGTGTGGTGTGAAGCAGCTCGGAGCATGAGAGAAGGAAAAGCGCCCATTGCTAAGGCAGGGGAGACACACTTTTTCTGGGCAGAAGTACAAGTTTTGTCTATCACAGGGAAGAAGCTGACATTGTCATCAGGAAAGAAAATCAGAGATCCAGGAAGGATGCCTTGCTTGCAATATCCTCTGAGCGATTTGAGGTTTGCTGTGTCTCAAATTAGTTTTTATCTTCCTGCTATCCCAGCGATTCCCCCTTGCGACTGTACACAAATCACAACATAATAAACTCCAGAACTCCAAATTGGTATGTGGTGGGAATAGAGCAAGCGAAATGAGAAGGTATTCTGCCTGGCATAAAAAGTATAATGAAGCCAATAAAAATGCAACAACGTGAGTGGCTGCTGTTGAGTGAACATTGGTGACATGCTAAGCACTGGCTTTTTCTTATTTTAGCCTTACAAGGGCCCCAGGAGAAAGGAATTGTTATCCTCAGTTTATAAATGACCAAGATGGCAGCAAGTAAATAATTAACCTCTAGGTACCCAAGTAGAAATTGGCAGGATTGGAATTTAAAAGTAGGTCTCTAGCCCATAAATCTTTGCCCTTGATCATCGTATATTAAGCCCTGAGGAAAGTAGAGCGAGTCTTGGGAGGCAGTAGCGAGGGTGAGCAAAGGGAGAGCCGTGCTGCTGCTTGAGTTAGTCAGCCTTGCATAGGAACTCCAAGAATCCCGCCTCTTAGGCTGCCTCTGACTTTGCTCATTTCCTTGATCTCTGAGCGTTAGTTCTCTGGATTTAAATTAAGGCTCAAGACAACTATTGGTGGTAGTTTTTGAACTGATAAGAACGGATACTACACTTGATCTTAGCCAAAAGGCTGAGAAGCGGTGGGTAGTAGTTTTTAAACAGCAGAAATAATGTGCTTTCTGAGTTGTGTCTGATACATAGTAAGTAGGCAACAGTTGTTATTTCATTATGATTATGATTACTGTTGTATTATTCACACAGATACTGTACTATGCAGAACTAACCCAGCCACAATTTGAGAAGTTAAAGAAAAACAGGAGACAGGAAACTTCAAATCAGAAGGATCTGGGCACCAGCCAAAAATGTGGACTAATTAGTACTAGAAAGGAAATTACGAAGTAACCTTGGGACTTTCCATGTTTAAGAAGATAAAGAGCACTGAGATGATCAGTACATAAAATTATCAGCCTTTGTTTTGGAGATGGCTTGTATTTAACTCCATATGAAGTACTTGGAACTCATTTGAGCAAAACTTGCAGGTTAGCTACCTCTGGTATCATGGAGCCCAAGCCCAGGGCGCTCAGAGTCAGGCTTAGGACTCTTTATCTGAGGTCCCTTTCTTGTTCTTCTGACAAAGGAAATGCTACAATTCCTGGAATCCTTGTCTCTGTTAGGGTATCACACAGGGCTGGGACAGCGTGAGTCATGGCCAGAATCTGGGGGAAGGGAATAGGGGTGTGGGATTCTGCAGGGTGGATCCTGCATAGTCAGGTACCAGGAAACTCAAAATGGAATGGGATTAGGATAACAAAGACTCTTAAGTCAATCATCCAGTGAAGGGGAAGGGAACTGTCCTGGTATACCCAGTACAAAACAGAAAGAAGGTTTTCGCTTTGGCAGTACAGTCTATATTCCGAAGTGTAAGTGGGAGCAAGCAAGGCAGCCTCTCCTCTGAGTGAATGGGTAGAAGCAGGCCCTATAGGGCCTCCATGTGGTCCCAAGCATGCTCGCTTGTCTGAGCATCTGAGCTTCTTCAATAAGAGTCTATGTAGTAAGGGATGTAGCTCAGTAGTATAGCACCTGCCCGGCAAGCACAAGGTCCTGAGTTTGATTCCTGGTACAAAGAAAGAGAACAAGAGAGAAAGGAGGGAGAAGGAAGAGGGGAAGGGGAAGGAGGAGGGGGAGGAAGATGAGGAGGAAGAGGAAGAAGAGCAGAAAATGGGTTTCAGGACAGGGATTCTAGTTCCATTTATTGGGCTTCAGTTTTCTTGCACAGAAATAAAGGTGTGGAACCTAGGAAATGTGTAAGGTCCCACTCCATTCTTGCCTTCTTGTTTCTACAGTTTAAGCCAGCTTGCCTACAAGTCACGCTTAAATATGCTGTTTACCCTATAAAGAGACCTGAGACCTGTAAACCAGAGCATGGGTTCCTTGAGTGAGCTCCTGAGCTTGCAGTTTCCCTGGTGGCCTCCAGGAGAGCCACTCATGATCTTGGCCTTTGTGCCTCCCTTTGGCCCCTGTCCATGTGGAGCCAAGGCCAGCCTTTGTGACCACTGTACCATGGTAGAAATGACAATGTGTGACTTCAGCCTAGATTATCAAGGGCAGTGTGGTGCATACTTTCAACTCTGGAATCCTTTATTTGAAAGGAGGACAGGAGGCTGGGAGTTAGCTCCGAGGCACAAGTGCCTGCTGGGCAAGTGCAAGGTCATGAGTTCGAACCCTGGTCCCACAAAAAAAATAAAAATAAAAATAAAAATAAAAGGAGGACAGATGGACAGGTGCTCTGGTGGGAAGCCCTTAAAGCAGCCATGTGGAGAGGAGGTGACCCTTCCTCCTTCCAGCCAGGACCAAATTTAGAAGTGGCTGATCCAGCCCCAGTCAAACCTTCAGATAGCTGCATGTAGATGATCAACTGACCACAAGCTCACAAGAGACCTTGAGCCAGGACTGCCCAGCCAGACCTCCTCATATTCTTGACCTATAGAAAATACAAGTGCTAATATATCATTCTATTCCTTATCCGTTAAGTTTAGGTGAGATGTTATACAGCATTGGATAGTAAATATCTCCCTTGGCTTATTTTTTGGGGCTGTGACTGTGATATCTTGTGACATGTGGCATTTACTTCCTTACTTTATGGAGTGGAAACTAGGGATTTGTGATTTGTGTGTGTGTGTGTGTGTGTGTGTTAGTGATCTTTTGGCACTTGGCTCCAACCTTTCCTCTTTCTCCTCAAGAATAGTTTTAAACTTTTTCCTGTTCAGTGAGTATGATATTAAACTTTGTCAGTAGAGGGAGCTGGAGGGCCATTCCAGGAGAGACTTGGCTTCTCTTTTTCTTCCCTATCCTGTTTTGCGTTTTTTGGCCTCGCAGCCCAGACTGCTTCAGCTCCTTTGTGAGAACATCCAGTGACCCTCAGCCTTAGCCACACACCCAGGCCATCCAGCTCCTCAGCAAAGGATCTGGCCCTTTGACTGTGGCCCTCTCCTACAAGGACACCATGAGTATTAGTCTCTTTCCTGTAGTTGGGACAACATATGTACACCTTAAAGGAGGAAAGGTTTACTTTGGCTCATAGTTTCAGTGGGTTTTGTCCATGCAGACTGGCTCCAACATGGCAGACTGGCTCCAAAGCAGGAATTGCAGGAAAGAATGGCACAGGGAGGGGGCTGGTCAGCACATGGTGGCCAGAAAACTATGGGAGAAAGAAAAAGGAGGAAGCTGGAATGAGCATGCTGAAGCCTTCCAAGTTATGTTCTCAGTGATCCACTCCTGACCAGGCCCCGTCTCTGAATGCTAGACTTTGGGGATGCTGTTTACATCTAAGCTATGAAACTCTGTCCTTCACCCCCACAAGGTTCATGTTCATGCCATTATGCAAAATATACTTGGCCCATCACTAAGCGTCATCGATCTTGAAAGCTCCAGCATTGCTGAAAACTCAGTCTGAAGTCATCTCTGGCACTCAAGGCAAACTCTTAGTTTGTGTTTCTACTGTGAAAGATCAAGAAGAAAGCTAAATACTTGTCATATCCATTGATACAGGGTAAACATTTCTATGCTAAAAAGGGAAACTAAGTGAATACATAGAAATTGTACGGTCATGCCAAAGCAGGACCGAGATCCAATAGAGAAAACATTAAATGTTATAGCTACTTGTCCACCATCCAGAGAATGTTGCTGTGAGGTATGAGCTCCAAAGAGCTTGGGCAGCTTTACATCTACGGTCTTGCTGGCTGCATCCCACACGGCCTCTTGTACTGCCTCCACTCACTGACTGCAGCTTTCCTCAGGAGATGTTCTATGTTCTTGGGATCTGACGCTTCCTAGGTTTCCACTTGCCACTTTCTCTCACAATGTGATGTACTGTCCTGTCAGGGGCTTCTTGCAAGGATTGTGACCCTGTCATACATTTTTACTTGGACTCACAGGACTTCCCCTCTCTGGGGAAACCTTGATGACTATGTAACTTTCATTTTGAATGCCAGAAAACCCAGCACTATCTTGATGCCACTAAAGTTTGCTACCAGCTTAAGCAGTAGTAAGACCCCCTTGAATCACAACTGGAGCAGACTCTTAGTATCTGGAGGCCCGAACTCAGGAATATAGTTTTTCTTTTATGTCTTTAGTACAGGGTCTACAGGGTCTCACTACGCAGATTGGACTCATAGTGCTCCTCCTGTTTTCAGCCTCCCAAGCCCTGGGGTTACAGCTGTGTACCACCATGCCCAGTCTCAATTGCCATCTCAATGTCCCATGGATGGGGCCTGCATGGCACTCCAGGGATCAAACTCTAGTCCCTGAGCCTGACTAACAGGCACTTTAATCCACTGAGCTATCTGGCCTGCCCTTCAAGGATAAACTTTCTGGCATCCCTGAATAACCAGGGTGGCCTGATTGAGCAGGTATACCAGGGATTATATGTTCTCAAATGAAATATTTGCATTTTTGTACTCTTGAGCCTGAAATCATTACTGATTTATGAGATATTCTCAAGGCATGATTCTGTATGTCCCTATATTAAAAAATTGGCTTCTTGGACTGGCCAGATAGCTTAGCAGATTAAAATACCTGCTAGGCAGATGCAGGGACCAGGCTTTGATCTTGTGCCAGCCCTGCCCCCAGGACGCACTGAGATGGTCATTGAGACTGGGCATAGTGGGGCATGGGCCTGTAATTCCGGTGCTTGGGAGGCTGAAAACAGTAGAATCACTGCAAGCCCGATTTACGTAGTGAGACCCTGTAGATCCTGTACTAAATATATTTTTAAAAATTGACTCAATACTGGCCTTTTCAGCAAACATGCTGGTCTTTGTTTCCACTTTCCAGGTGCTTTTCTTACAGATGAAACTGTGAACTTTTCTAATCATTCAGTTCAGCTATTTGCTTATGATTATCAGCATAGATAGGGCTGAAAGCAGCCAGTGGTACTCATGCCACAGTCCGAATGTTGAACTGCAGTGAAATTTTCTTTTCCAGATTAATTAGTCTACCATTTTCAGTGTAAGTATTGCCCAAAGTCTCAGGACATAAACAAAATATAGACAAACTTCTTCTTTTTTAGATTTTACTAAGGGTCTGTAGGGTCTACAGGGTCTTACTACATAGATCCGACTCCTATCGATCTGCCTTTGTTCAGCTTTCCAAGAGCTGGGATTACAAGCATGTGCCACCATGCCCGGTCTCAATTGCCATCTCAGTGCACCCTGGAGGAGGGGCCAGCACAGCATGCCAGCAACTGAACCCTGGCTACTGTGTCTGCCTAAACAGGCACTTTCATCTGCTGAGCTATTTGGTTGGCCTTTTGCTGTTGTTACTGTTTTTGTCCAGCTCCTGTTGGAGTTTTGCTTTCCATCTGAAACTTCCTGAGCCTGCCTATAGTATCCTGGTCTTGTCAGCATCCTGATCTTCTGAACTCTACTATCACACATCAATCACTGTTTACAGCATTCTAGAGCTTCCACAGGTTTCATCTCCAAATCTCCAAACTCCTCTCCTACAAGCCGGCTCTAAAGGTTTCTGTACCACAATCCCAGGAATGACCCCTCTCCTACTACCAAAAATCTATATATTCACTTTCCTGTTGGCAGGGCAACATATCTGAGATCTATAACTTGAAGAAAAGTTTATTTTGGCTCGGCATCTTAGTGGGTTCACTCCAGGGACAGCCAGTTCCAGTGTAGAAGTGCATGGCAGGAGGATATGGCAGAGGACAGCCATTTATCCATGACATCCAGGAAACCAAGAGAAAAGTGGGGAGCTTGGGATACGAACACCTTTCCAAGTCACACCCCCAGGTATCAGCCTCTTCTAATTAGACTAGTTCTGAATAGGGGACTTTTGGGGACAAATCCATAACACCACGCATTCCAAACCTTTATTGCCAGCAAGCTTCTCTCTGTATATATTCTTTTAGCAGGGTGAGCCTCTTTACAGCAGGAATATCAGAGGGCCTAACCATGCGGTGGGCTTCAGCCATATCTTCCCCACTGAGGTCTGCACCACAACCCTAGGAAGATTCTGTCCCTTCTTTCTAGGCTTGGCTATCCATTAGCACTATTTTCTCAGCCTCAGATATTCCTAGGAGTTTTCTTTATGTGTCTATAGTTAATTCCTGTTATGGTTTATATCTAGTTATCATCCCAAAGTCTCATGTAGTCATTGGGCGGGGACTTCTATACGTTGAGACTTGACTTGTGAGTCACCGGGATTATGTGTTTTAGTACTGATGGGATTATCAGTCTGAGTACGGCTGGGACTACAGGTGTGGTCTAGGGCGTATATCCTAAAGCAGAGAGCCTGATAGGAATATAAAGAAAGACAGAGAGGCAGACTAGAGCTATTGCTCTCTGCTCCCCTATTTGGTTGGCTGCCTCCGTGAAGATTGTTGCTGTTCCACCGCCATGAACTGGATGCCCTCTGCTCTGTTCCACTCAACCTTGCACCAGCCAAATATGGACTGAAACCTCAGTAACTGTGAGCTAATAAACCTTTCTTTCCTTCATTTTGAGTGTCAGGTATTTGTCCCAGCAACAAGTAAAAAGTAACTAAGACAATTCCCTATTATATTTCCCTTTGTACATTAAAATTTTATTTCTTGGTGCACACCTGGTATGTTAGTCTTGGGCCTTTGCTGGGCGCAGCCTAATGGGGAGCAGGTGCTGCGGTGCTGTCCTCACCTCTGTCCTCACTTGTGTCCAGCCATGCTCGTGATACTCAGGCCTTCAGAGAAAGAATTAACTGATTAATTAGAGTGAAATTTGATTACTAGCTTCATTCTTCTGTTTGATTCCTAAGTAACCAAGCCTACTGTCCTCTCTTGCTCAGAGACTCCCGGGCTGGAAGTGGACTGGTGAGAGGAGCTAGGAAAGGCCCTGGAGCTGAGCAGCCTGTTTTAGTCAGCTCTGCTCTTTCCAAGGCCACAGTCGCGCTCACTGTGCTTCGTTCCTGCCCCTTGGCAGGTCCACATGCTTTGCTGCTCCTGGCACTTGGCTGATCTGGTCCAACTGCAGTTTTCAGGTTTCCTTGTTTTTGGATTATGCAATCATCAGAGAATAGCCGGCTTCTCCTAGAGCCACAGTATGATTGGCCCAATTTGGATCAGATGTTCTTCCTTGATCCAGTTAGTTATGGCTGAGAGTGCTGGGTCTCAAATATAAGCATAACAAATGGGCCTTCTCCATGGTGAATGCAAAGTCTGTTTTTAGGGTAGAAAATGTGGCCTCGACTTACTTCATAAAATACGTCTGCTATAGTTGGCTAGTAATCCATTGACAGTGCAAGAAGGATCTGGAGACGAGGATGGTTGTCTTCTTTGTGCTTCCCTGCTTATCCTCTCATCATCCTGAACTTTTGTCTTCATGGATTTGGAAAACAGAGAGTGTAGGAAATAAAGCAAAGGGGAGGAAGTAGCTAAAAATGATAAGCTATAGGGGCCTGGCAGGATGGCTCAGTGGTCTAAAGCGCCTGCTTAGGAAAGCTTGGGCGGCTGCAGGGACGGTGGTTGGATCCCCGGCACCACATGCTGTGCCAGCCCTGCCCTCAGGGCAGGCTGAGCCGGCCATAAAAATAAGTAAGTAAGTAAGTAAATAAATAAATAAATAAACAAACAAACGAAGTTCTGAAACAAGAAAAAAAATTAAAAAATAAAATAAAATAAAATAAAAATGATAAGCTATAAAGCAGCACATTCACAGGGATATATTAACTCTGCAGAAACTTGCGTGAGCCTGATTCCATTTGGGTAATAAAAAGGGACTTGAAGAAGAAAGCAGTGTTTTCAGTCACTTTCTTCCAGAGCATCATGAAGGGAGAATAAGATCTCTTCTCCACCCCTTCTTTTCCATTCTTCTTACAGATTTTTTGGCAGGAGGCACAGATAGCATCCATAGCTATTTGAGAAAAGGCTGGGAACTTGGAGACTGTAGAAAGAAGCTACACACAGAAAATATTTTGAAACAATTTCCTGTGTGATGATACAGCGGCAACAACTTTGTGTCAACACTAAGTGCTACAGATAAAATTTCTTTGCAAAACACAGGTGTCTTAAGCAAGTTGCTCCTATATGTTGTGGGTATGTGTATAGAATTGAAATGGCTTTACATAACTATTTAACAATTCCAGCCACAAAATTAATTGCTTTAAATAAAACATTCTGTCTTGATTAACACCATTAGTGTGGCAGCTGAAGTATCAGTGGAACAGGAATCCGTGTGGCAAAGTGGGAGTCCATTCAAATGTACTTGGGGGAATTTAAAGGCATTTACTTGGGGTACTAATGACTTCAATTAGGATAGAACACATTACTTAAACCAAGCAAATGATCATCCTCTGCATATAAAAGTGTGAAGAAGGCCTTAATTAATTTACTAATTGCACTTCTAATCTTAAACAGTGTTGTGGATTTAGATTTGTTAGTGGTTTAGTTGTTGTTTCCTCTTCCCAAATGCATTATCTTTCCTGGGGTAGAGAGAGAGGGGTGGCGACAGTTTTCTACCCAGCCTTAGAAGTTAGGAGACGTCTATTGGCTTTGAATGACTTCTTGATCCAAACAGTTACCCTAATGTGGCGAGATGTCTAAAATCCCCAGAGCCATCCTATTGAGGTCTTTTGTGAAAAACGTAGCCACGTTTCTGGGAAGCACTGTGACTATCAAGTCTGTAGGCCTCTGATCCCAATGCATTAACTCAGCCTTTTAGAGTCATGCATGTGGCCCACAAGAAGTTATCCCTATTCTGTCTCTTCCTCTCTAATATAGAGAAAAGCCTGGGGTCTGCTCTGAGAACAAGGTCTTTGGAAGGAGAAACTCAGGGAGCATCATGGTGACACTCCCCAGGCAGGGCATATCCATCTGGAAAGACGTGGGGCCGATCAGTAGTAGTAAGTTTCTATGAGTTTTGCTCACCTCAAATGACAGCCCACAAAGATATAATGTAGTTTTTTTTCCCCCCTGTCATTGTGAATAAGCAGTGAAATGTGCAGCACGTGAGAAGCAGGGCCATTTGCTTCTGTAAGAAATCTGACCCAAAGTAGACAGCCTGCCTCCTGGGCCGTTCATCTGCAACAATCCCCGAGGAAGGGGTAGCCAAGTGCACAAAGAGCCACCAGGGGTCGCCAGAACAATTGAAAGGGCTTCTGAGGTAAAACCACCACTGTTTCGTGCACACCCAAGGAGAGTCCAGATTTGTTGGACTTGCACATTCACCTCTTCTGTTACTAGACATACTTCTTAAAGATTTAGGATTCTTGCTGGGCGTGGTGGCACACTTCTGTAATCCCAGCACTTGGGAGGCTGAGGCAGGAGGATCAGTGCGAGTTCAAGACCAGCCTGGGCTACATAAGTGAGCTCAAAACCAGCCTGAATTACACAGTGAGACCCTGTCTCAAAAAGATTTAGGATTCTTCTACAATATTTATGATTTCCTTGTTGCTGTGGTTTCCTTCATTACTTCTGGCTGTGTTACTTAGATCACAAGTTGTTAGTAGAGGTTGATTTTCTTCTGTGTAACAGTTTCCCACTAGATCACTTGGCTCAAATGTGCCCTTGTGAAAGGCTCTCTTTGAGCATTCCACCCATGGCGCCTCTCTTACTCTTTTGTGTCTCCCATCCATCTATCTATCTGTTTATGTCTGTCTTGCCACTTCACCAGCAAAAATCATCAGAGCTAACAAAAGCACTCTTGGCACTGTTTTCAGTGCTGCGCATGTGTCAACCGCCTAAATCTATACACAGCCTTATGAACGAGACAGATTTATCTATATTTTCAAGCAGAGGACACAGAGACACAGAGTAGTCACAAAATTTCCTGTGGACACACAGCTGTAGAATAAAATAATGCAACTTCAACTCTGGTGGTCTGGTTTGAGAATCCATGCTCCTAAGCATTGAATGTTCCGTGGAACCATAGGTAGGAGTGAGTCTGCATGCACGGCACTTGGCAAGGCCTTATGGGTAGTTGGCATTAAGTTGGATGACTTAATGTATTGGAGTAAGTGCACAGCGCCAAGTTGCTCAGCTGAAGGATGCTGTATATTGCTGTGAAGAGATGTCCCCAGCAGGCTGTGGAGTGAACATAGCAAATATAGAAGACTGACTAAATGTAGCCTGATACTATTTTTGAAAAAGAAGTGTAGCTTATTTAGCAGCATAAGATATATGAAAGCATGTGTATATTGATATGTAGATATGGATATAGATATAAAGATACCTATCTGTCCATATGTACACATAGATATAGATATACACATATAGATAGATATATTTAAGTAGCATATACAAAAATCTGAAATGATAAATATCTCCATGATCATTTTTAGCAAGAGAAATTTTTTTTAAATCAGAAATGAGAAAAAAAGAAAAAACTTCAGTTAGGGCCAGCGAGATAGTTCAGTGGCCTAAGAGACTGCTTAGGCAAGTACAGGGACCAGGGTTCAATCTCCAGTACCACATGCCATATAGGCCCTGTACCCAGGCGCACTATGCTGGTCACGGAGTCCAGACACAGTAGCACCTCCAGGTAATCCCAGCACTATGGAGGCTGAAAACACAAGGATCACTATGAATCTGAGCTGTGTAGTAAGACCCTGTACCAAATAGATAAATTTGAAAAATAAAACTGTAGTTAGGAATAAGCACTAATTTTAAAACAAATTGAGGTGGTTCACACCTATAATCCCAACACACAGGCGGGGGAAGAGAGAAGATCACTTCATGTATGTTTAAGGTCAGTCCTGGCTACAAACGAAACCATCTCAAAACACACACACACACACACACACACACACACACGCATGCACGAGTAAATGCTATTTTGACAATATGAAGTCTTAAATTTTTTAAAGATTAAATAAGTGCACTAATTCTCTTGTTTCACACATTCTTAGATCAGGTTTAATGTGATTAATATTTTTTTAAAATCCTGAATTTGGTGACATCGCAAATAAATGGAGTAATTATTTTTTTTCTTCATTCCAGCCTAAGTTTTCAACATGGTTTTTTTCAGGATGTCTTCATTAAAGTAGAGCACAGGACATGAGAGAAGGTCTGCATGTTCCAACTGGGATCTGAATGCATTATTTTAAGGATTATCCAAAGGAATTTTGTGTAACTGTGGACAGAAGAGTTAACACTGTGTGGTTAACATGACACATCATTTTTCTATGTATTTGATACAGGGTCTCACTATGCAGCTCAGACTCATAGTGATCCTTCTGTTTTTGGCCTCCCCAGTGCTAGAATTACAGGGCTGCAGCACCATGCCCAGACTCCACACAGTTCAGCATGCCCTGGGCCCTGGGTAGGGGGGGAATGGCACAGCCTGTGGTGCCAGGGATAGAATCCTGGTCCCTCTGCTTGCCTAAGGAGGCACTTCGAACATACCAAACCTTGACATTATGATGTGGCACTGTATTACATTGTCTGCCTGCTGTGATAAAGCCAACCCTTGGTTATTTACTGCACGCACATGCCTCTTTGTCTTGTGGCATTTCTCTTTTGTATTTCATTGTATGTGTGCGTGTGTGTGTGAGTGTGAGTGTGTCGACATTTTATTTTCAATTGATGACCTTGAGCCAGTTACTACCTCCGTTTCCTCATCTGTTATTTTTTAATTTTATCAATTTTAGTGAGAAAGAAATAACAGTGTTTCAAAACAGTTTAGTAGGACAGTCACAACAATTGCATATTGTTGTCTTCATAGTAACTGTTCAGAGTACAAAGTGTAGACATGATATCTTTTCTAAGCACTATTAGTACAAATTGTTCTTCTCATTGAACTAAGAGAAAGTAGCTGTATATATAGTCTAATAGTCTATAATGGTAGTGAGTTATCGACAGAACTGCCAATGTCTGAAGCTGTTGACTTAAGCCTTTTACAGGTCAACATATTAATATGGCTTCACTTTTTATACCTTGTGGTTAGACTTTTCTGCTGGATGGTTAAGACTAAGTTAAAACAAGACCTATATAACAAAAAATATGACTTTTCGGTCTGATAAGGTCAGTCAAATTCCCTCAGGATTTACCCTTAAACAATGTAGTGTTCTGTAGAACTTTTTCAGTGTCAGCCATCTGGATGAGTCACAGCCATTGGTTGACCAGTTTGTTCTCTGTGAAAGCCTGAGAGAGAATGTTTTCTTATAGGTGACTCTCCTTAGGCATACTATACATTGTCAATCCCTTTCCTCTGTGGCTCCATAATCTCCTTGAATAAAAAATTTGGGACACCACTGAGATGTAGGATATTATAGTACAGGTTCTCTTATGTCCTGAGTTTTCACTGACTTTGAGGGGCTAGGACCAAAATATTGGCTATCCTTGTAGCCCTTCTTTTTTTTTTTTTCTAATTTTTTGGTTTGCAAACTGAAGCTGTTAACCCTCCAGAAGAGAAGCTTAGTGATACTATTACTCTAACATCAGCAGTTGAACTTATCATCACTATCTTTCTGAATATCAAATGCCTTAGACTGAACATGGAACCAGTATTTTCCATCAATCATTGATATTCTAATAAGTCCCTATGGAATGTGATCATTTCAGACAAGGGTAATTCTAGCTTTAGGGCTAGTTAGCTCATTCATGTGGAAAGATGTATACAGTGGGTTTTCTTTAAAAACAGGATTCTTCATGGATTGTTGAGACTCACTACCTCCTTGAGGAGAGTGCACCTGAGGAGTGAGGTCAGCAGAGGTTGGAGATGTGTGTGTAGCTCTTAGTAGTTAAGCATTCCAAGAATGCAGAGTTCTGTGCTTCACAGTTGCCTAAGAATGATGTTTGGCACCAAGATGTTGGACTTGACTATGCAGAGTGGCCACTCAGGGACAGCTCTTTTCTCCTGAGAGCCACTTTCACTGTTCCAGGTCACAGGAAGAGACTTGGAGTTGAAAGGGGAGGGAACAGATGGGAGGGTGGAGGGCAGGGAAGGATGAGAGCAGATGAGGGGCTTGGGCCAGCTGACAGAGAAAGCTCCTTCCATCTCTCAGGCTTTCTGCCCCCACTGCTAGTGAGAACCACCTGGAAGTTTTTGAAAAAGTCTAGGGGATGCCCTGCAGGCCCAGGGAACTGTGATCTCTGGGGGTTGAGCCTAGGCAAGAGGATTTCTTAAAAATCTCTCCACATTATTTATACATGAGCTGACTTGAGTGTCCCTGGCTCCCTAGAAGTGTGCTGTGGCCTCTGGGAGTTCATGCAGATGTCTGGGGGGCACAGAGGTGGGGGAGACTCAAGTGTGCATGGGAATCAATGGGCCACTGCATCTCATATTTTGGTGTAGGGAAGCAGAAAAATAAGGGTAAATTCTTTCCAGATCCCATGATTTATCTGCCTTTAACATGTTATTTGTTTCCACTGCTGAATGATTACAAATACACGGTGGTCTGGTGAGCTGTATTAAATAGTGCGAGAGATGGACTGAAAGGAGATAAATATCATATATTCAGACAAGCCATTCACCACTGGCCCAAGCAAGTCAGGATAGAGCTGGCTCTATGTTTAGTGCATTTCACACACATATTTTTTTTTTTTTCATCAAAGCTTCTATGAAAGCCTGAGAGGCAGCATTATGGTCATTTGGCACATGAGGAAAATGAGGCAGGAAAAAGCAGAAGGCTCAGATGTCTCAGCAATCGCGCGGTCATGGAGAGCCACCACCTGCCTGGCTCCCAAATCCAGAGCTCATGCTCTGCCTTGAAGCATTTAAAAGCTGTCCTTCATGAAAGTGTTTCCTGCTGAGACTTTGCAAACAAGACCCTGGTTCTCTCCATGTGATCATGAACCTTGGAAGCCATGACACAGGGAGACTAACTTGGGAAAACTGACCAAGGAAGCTGGGGAGCAAACAGCAAGAAAATTTTATCAAACAACCCAATTTTCTCTTCTTCCATTTATCACAACTTCCTAGTATTTGTCTTAAAGGACTGCTAGCACGTTCAGAACATAGAGTCAGGTGCCACTCACTGATAGCACATGTTCTGGAAAATGCTTCGTGAGTCATTTTCATGGTGTGAACATCACAGAGTATATTTGCATGTACTGGGATGACTACACACATCATGGGGTGGCTTAATCTCACGGTAACACAGTTGTACGTGTGGCCTGTTGTTGACCAAAACATCATTATGTGCTTGTACATGCCACTCTCTGGGCTTTACAGAAGTGACTTACTTAATTCTCCCCACAACTAAATGATATATGTAGGTGTCCATGCTAATCTACACTTCAAACGTAGTGAAACTGAGGGCCAGAGAGTTTAGGCACCTTGTGGCCAGTCACTCTGTTTGGGGGCCATAGAACCTAGTTTTGAGTTCCAGTGCTTTGCAGTAGAAACTCACATACTTAGCTATTACACTGCGTGGACTTATTGTTACAGCACTCTAGCCCTCTTGTTGTTACAGGTCTCTAACTGTGGGCGCCTACCCTTCCTACCTGTTTCCTTAGTTGTAATAATCATTTACGTTTACTGTTATGGCTTGTATTGCATGCTCCCCCTCCCCCAGAGCATCATGTAGTCATAGATGGGGCATTTTGGAGGTGGCTGGATCTAGAGTGTGATTAAGGGCCTGGGTGGCACTGCCACAACAGCAGTCTTGCTGCCCCTGTACTTGATTGCTGCCTTCTGTTTGCACTGCTTTGCATGGACTGCTTTTCTTCCCTGGTCCCCCTTCCACCAGGAAACCCTGCCTTGAAGCCAGCTGAGTGTGGAGTGAAATTTCTATAAACTCCTGTAACTTGGAGCATTGGATCATTTTGTTTTGTTTTTTTCTGTATTTTTTAGAGAAGGGTCCACAGCGTGTTCAATGTCTCACTACTAGATCGGACTTGTAGTGATCCACCTGTTTACATTCTCCCAAGAGCTGGGATTACAGGTGTGCACCACCATGCCCAGTCTCAATTGCCCTCTCAGCCTGCCCTGGAGGTAGGGCTGACAGGTCAGGTCCAGGTCAATCCCCCACTCCTGTGCCTGCTTGCAGATGCTTAATCCACTGATCTATTTAGCTGGCCCTGAGTGTTGGATATTTTCTCTAAACAAATAGAAGAGAAACTAAGACATTTTCTGTGATCTTATCATGCAGTAGGCAGTGCTTAAGGGCTTTGATGATGTCGCTTAATTCCTTAATGCTCAGAATGGACCAAGAGGCAGCACCTTGGGTGAAGGCTGTTCTTCAGCCCATGACCATCGTCAGAAGCACTCTCAGCAAAGGCCCCTAGGAACCCTTTCAGAGCTGCTAAGGGAGCTGTGCTAGACGTTTGGTCTTGAAGTCTGGGTGCCTGGAGAAGTCCCTCTGTGCTTTCTGTCATCAGTGGACTCTTTCTTTAGATTCTATAGATTCTGGGCAGTGATCTCCAAGTCACTTCTTTCTGAGTTAGTCTTGCCCCTCCCCACCATAGCCTCTTCAATTAGTCCAGGCAAATGGAGCCCAGCCACTAGGACTTCAAGACCACCAGCAGGAGCCTGTACACTTGGGTCAAGTAGGATGGGATAAAATGATTTCACTGTGGCTGCAGCAGTAGAGTCCTTGTTTGCTGATCCTGGTGGACTGAACATCTAGAAAGCAAGGGCATTATGAAGCTATCCCCCCGACACACATACGCACACAGGTCCTGCTCTTAGCCTTGTGTGGTCTAGGGAGCATCTTGCAGGGACTGAGGACTCACACTTGGCCAAGCCCCACCGCGCCCCACCCACTTCCTTCCAGTTGGAGAAGTTTTGCTTTGTATTTGTTTTTTCCCATTTCCTCAGCCCATAGCTTTGTTCCCTGGCCTTGCACACGGCCAGATCCTCCTCCACCTTCAGATCTCAGTTCTACCCTGGGACCTCATCGAGATCTCTGCTGCTTACCCTGTCTGAAGTGAACTCTGATGATTTCTACGCCTCAGTGATACTCTGTAAGCAAGCACCCTTGCTTCTCTGTCACCCTGCTCAATTGTCACACTGCATTCCCCCTTGCAATTATAAGCTCGGAAAGAATGAGGGCCTGTCACTTCTACTCACTGCTCTACTAGGTACCTCGCATCTAGCAGGGCACCTGCCCCTTATCAGTGTTCAACAAATGTGTGCCGGCTGGAAGAATGAAGGAACCCTCTGTCATCAGGGATACAGGCATGGACACCAATGTCAGGAGCTGATTTTTAGCACTCAACTTCTGCCTGTGACTCTTTCTAATTTCTGCCTCTGCCAGCTCCTAAACAAAACCCTGGCCTGCTTAGGATTCCATTGCTCTCATTTACATCCCTTGAATGTCCAGGGAGCCTGTCTTCACCTGAATTTCCCCAGTGTTGAAGAAAGTTGCTCTGGTCCTTGTGAACTCCTTCTTCAAGATTAAAATCAGAAAGCCCATCTGGGTTCTCAGTGAAAGGATGGGGGAAGCTTTTGTGCCTCATGTTGAAATACAGAGGTGACATGAAGGAGTTTTGCATCCCTAGGCAGCTTAGAGCTGTTGAGCAGCACACACAAGCAGATTTGACATGCAAGTGGTTCTCTGTGGACTGGAAAGAAAAGACTTAACTGAGTAACAAGAGCACAGCAGCATTTGAGGCAAAAAGAATTCCAAGCAATAGGAGGTGACCTGTGCTGTGTAGTGGAAAGCGTTCACTGGGACCAAGGGGCTTTATGGCACATAGCAGAGGGGCTTTTGGGCAGAGTACTTGGATATACAGGCCACAGCACATGCATTGTGACTTGGTGAGTGTTCTGTGGCTCGAGGAATTTTCCCTGTAGTTACAGGCTTTTCTGTTTCTCTAGATACAGCCAGAGAATGCCCCAGTTGTCCTGTGGCTCCAGGGAGGACCAGGAGGTTCATCCATGTTTGGGCTCTTTGTGGAACACGGACCTTTCGTTGTCACAGAAAACATGACTAGTAAGTGCTGCTTTGACTGTAATTCCTATGAAAATCCCTCATTTCCACCTTATGTCTGCTCCAAAACTAATCTAGAGTAAACACCAACCCACTGGGAATAGTTTAACAGCTCCAGATTATAATAACACAACTTTCTGGCAATGCCTGTCCAAGAGGGAGGAGCGCCACCCGGGAGAGTATCCTCACTGGCCTACTTTCTCCCTTGAAATTTGGGTGAAAGGTTCTAAGCCATTTTCTTAAAGTCTGCCGCTGACACAAGCATTTTCAACTTACAAAAACAGTTGGTATTTATTACTGTTTGGGAGAGCCCTTTTACATAGGCCTATTGGGGGAAATGATATCCTTAATTATTCACACCAACTGAACACTTTCTGGTTCAGTTGCACGAATGATCTGATATCTTGGAAGTGAAATGGATGGGGGCTGGGCTGGGCTGGGGTAGGAGCAGAGGGAAGGCCACATCTGGCTGCAACCCAGGGTAGGCTCCACTTCATCTTCTGACTTGTAGGAGATTGCTCATTTTTGCTGGGTCAGAATTCAGAGTGTGTACCCATTTGTGACTCATTGCAATCGTTTCTGTGCGAGTTTTCTCAAAGTTATTGCTTTCTTCAGCTCTGGGTAGGCAGAATGGAATTTAACAGGATTTGGGTGTCCAGGATATTTACAGAACTGCATGGGAGGACACTGCAGCACAGGTGGTTTGTCTATGCTTCTTCACGAACCAGTTGCATGGGCTTTTGTTTCCAGGCTTAAGAATAAAAAAAAAAAAGGAAACGCGGAGCTAGGTTGGTGAGATGAGCTTTAGGAGACTTAGATTCAATAGCCTCCAACATCACAAGCCTCACTGGTGGCCCACTGCAATTGCAGAACATTTGACTGTGTAGGTATCTGCTTCCTCTTAG